>JARGCV010000006.1:8815000-8905000 GCA_034064705.1 Bothrops alternatus | reverse complement strand
GGTCTGACATCTGCATTTTTATAAAACTCATAGTTTGGGGCAATTTCTGTTTAAAAAATGGAAACATTTGGTGTTATTAATGTGAACAGGCATAACCCATGGCACTGATTAAAAGTGTTAGCTGCACTTAAGAACATCTTGACTTACATTTGTGAAATATTTGCATTGAAATTAGCATTCACTACCAACATGGGGCCATTTTTTATGTATTAATCAGAGTATATTCTTATGTGACATGGCATATTTCCTACCTTCATTCCAACCTATCATTGTCATAACAGCTATTTAAAAATCAGTCAGCAAACTCTGTAATCATTTTCCTTCAAAGATTATTGATAAACTTGCAAACTCTCCACTGAAGTCACATATAGATAGATGTTCAGATACTAAGTATGATTTTATGTATTAAATAAAATAAAGCATTTCTTGGACTTTCCAGATCTTGTTCTCTAAATGCCTCTATGGATGTTTAAGATACTAAAACACAGGAGCTTACCTGATGACATGGGAATGTTGTATTTATCTGAATGTCGCCTTCGAATGGCTCCCACACTGGGTACGCTGGCTGGGGTGATGACTGAGGGTCCCTGGGTAATTGGAGTAACTGGGGCTGTTGGAGTAGTAGGTGTTTGAGGTAAACTC
Source organism: Bothrops alternatus (assembly GCA_034064705.1). NCBI lineage: Eukaryota > Metazoa > Chordata > Lepidosauria > Squamata > Viperidae > Bothrops > Bothrops alternatus. The sequence continues at coordinate 8,904,358 of JARGCV010000006.1, read as the reverse complement.
TGCGGGGATGTCTCCAAGATGTTCTTTGACATGGTGACACTGGACACCAGATTTAACTACAGAAGTCCAGGAAGGAAGCCAGAGGAAGATACATGAAGAAAAAAAAGTCAGAAAGAAGTATTTAAATGGTTTGATGGATGAGAAAAGAATCTTTCTATGGTTGTGTAGCCACTAATAAGCTGCAAAAGGTAAAAGCCAAGCTCAGCTAATTACAGCATGACACTGCATCATAAGAACTATAATTAGGGGATGCTCTAATCTGCAGTAATGTTACTCGGGACTATTCTGCTAGTCCTACTAGACTTGACTAACAGTCCACCCCCGTAAAAGTATCCTGTAGTTTATTATTGACAGGTTCTTTTGCAGGGCAGGCTAGTCACCGGTTGAAGCCCCAGGATGAGAACACAGAGGTGCTTGTAATTTTGGCCAAAGTGACTCAAAATAAGTTCCTATTGTAATGCTGCTGGATTTCCTTTCTTCAGTCCCAAATCTCAGCTGAGAGGCTCCAGCCAGCTGGAAAATTTTACACTGACCTTTAGTCTCCTTGCTAATTTTGTGGAATGGTAATGACATTACTACATATTCAAACAAAATTGTCTTAATTGCAAATTAGCCAGAGGATGCTGAAAATTTTCAAATTAAATCTGATTGGAGATGGAGAGAGGGAAATGGAATTTCTTCACTAACAATCATTTGTGGCATGTGTTAACAAATATAATGAAATGTCAAGTTTGCCAATTCCTCTGGAAGTATCATTTTCAATTTATGATTATAGTGTCACTTATGGCTGATGTACCCTAGAAAGAGGATGTCACAGTGGGAAGAAAAAAAGAAAGAAGGTGAAAATATATGCAAGCTGTTTAACAGTGTGCCCTTCATTACACCCCCAGCAAGAAAAGCCTTGCTACTCATTATCAAAAATGCATATTAACTCTGTCATATTTACTATACATCTTTTGTCATAAATAGCATCCAATTAGCAAAATGGATAATCATGTCAGTAACCAAACGATTTCTGCCTTATCCTTGGTTGATACCCATCAAAGCTACAATATTGCTACAGTATCTTTCAATACGTAGAACTGAAAGATGGCTTGTTGAAATTATAGAAAGAGCACTATCTATAGGGATATTATCTCATGCATTATCTAGCACTGAAATGAATAGAAGCTGGGCAGTAGATGTGCCTTGATGGACTAAACAGAGATGATTTGGTTTTTAGTCATACTCTAGTAATACCTGCTTTTCAGAACCCAAATACACTTAAGATAGACTGCTTTTCAATGGCATACAACATTAATTGATCTTTCTTTGTGGATTTGTTTTACACATCTAGTCAGGAGAGAGATTTGTTAGGGAAACAAAAATTAACATATGCCAGCTAATTGTTCTGCTTTCATGGGCAGCAGCCAGCAGAAGAGCATTAGCAGTCTAATAATAACGACTGGCACCCTCAAGGCATCACGAGTGCATCTGTTCCTTATAAGTCACAAACTGTTTTTCTTTGTTAAATACATATGGGGTAGAGGGAGGAAGGAAAATAGAATGATTTTGCTCACTGCTGTCTTCAGTACACTGGTGAAATGTTTTAGTCTGTCCAAGAGGTACAAAAGAATATTTGATCTTGTGTAAGTGTATAAATCAAAGCAATATGAATTGTTCTTGCTACTACGTAGTAAAGTAGTAATGTACTACATATACTACTACAAATTTTAAACACATACATACACATTTACTTTAAATTGATATTCCACTATTTCCCATTCCAATTTTTTAATCACAATGAAAATAAAATAAAGTTCTATGGGAAGACTGTACATGCTGCAAACCTGTTGATAAAGCACAGACAGATTTGGAAATGCCAGGGTTAGCATATATGTCAACCTCTATGTTTACAGTGTTACGGTAAGTTATTCTTCTAGCCAGCAATAATAAGCATGACATATTTGTAGGCATGCAACTATGAGCTGATAAAATAGAATTTATTATTAATTAAAGAAAAGCATGTAAAACCTAGGATGATCACTTAGCCACCTCAGTTCATCTGAATATATTCAAGGTTGGGTAAAACTCATTATTCTGGACTCACAGCCTTGATAACTTTGATTTTCATCCATCCATAGCATGGCCAAAAGGTACCATTTAATGAAGTACCATTCAGAGAGTAAATGGGGTCATATAATAGATACTGCGGTTGCACCTTGTGTTCATGTACTGATAGCTGTTAAGCGTGCAGTGATGAACCAACAGAGCTCATTTCTCCTTGGTAATAAATTCATGCTATTAATATTTATCAAATGTGTGGGCCATCTTAACTGAACCACTGCACATGAGACCATAAATCTCTATTATCATATTAATTTTGAAGCTTCTTTTGTACAGTGTATAAATTTTAGGGGTTTTTTTGTGTGTGGTATTGACCACTTTTCTCTCAAACCAATTTGACAACAGTATTAGTTCACAACTTCAGATATCTCTAGTTCCAAAGGGAACTTTAAACTGTGCTTTCACTTTAAATTGCTCATCTAAGATTCTGTATTAATTGCCCACCATCAAACACAATTAGCAATTCTTTCATGTGTGGTTTATGTAATGTAATACTTCAATTACATTATTCATTCAAATTCTGTTTTGGATTATAGGCTGAAAATTCTTTATTAGTGTAGATGTAACCATGCTGCTGGAGTTTTAAAAAATTTACTGATTGAATAATTAATTGGAAAAGAACAAGCTGCAGATTCTGATGGATTTATGAGACAATTACTCTATCATGTGAATATCTATCTTATACTATAGAAAACAATAGAAAAATAACTTGATTGTAATGAGAGTCAAAACAGTAAATATGGGATAGTTCTAAAATTTGTAATGAATTCACAGACATTAAAATAATTCTATAATTCAAAAATATTTTCCATGCATTTTCTACAATGTTAAGTAATATTTGGGAGCCAAGTGAAGATACTAAAAACTAACAAAAGCAATCATTTGAAAAAAATGTAAAAGCACACATATAGTGCATAGTGCAAGCTTATACTTAAAGCAATGAACAGTCAATTATGGAAAACAACACAAATGTTTAAGACCCACATACATACCGTACATTCAGAAAGTATTCAGACCCCCTTCACTTTTGTCAATTTTGGTATGCTGCAGCCTGATTCTACAGTTGTTGAAAATAATATTTGTTCTTATTAATATACACTCAGTAGTCCATATTGACAAAGTGAAAACAGAAGTTTAGAAATGTCTGTAAATTTATTTTAAAAATATCACATTGGCACAATTATTCAGACCCGTTTCAACAACACATGAAATTTAGCTCTAGTGTCTCCCATTTCTCTTTTTTAAAAAAGTTTTTTATTTATAATACAGTTAAAATAAAAATGGACATAACGTGACATTCCAGAATAAATATTCCTAACAATTTGTTCCTCTTAATACATATAATTAGTACATCATTCTTAATCTCTAAATAAACTTATTCTTCTATACAATACAATTATATACAGTTATATGTATTTCTGTCTTAACACTAGCTTGAAGCCCGAGCAGTTCTCCTTAATTCATACCAGTAATAAAATTTGTCCAGATTTCAAAGTAGTCTGATTCTGTCTTATCCTTCATTTCCATTGTGAGCCTATCCATTTCAGCACACGATAAAATTTTATATAAAATCATTTCTTCTGTTGGAATTCCTTTATTCCTCCAGTTTTGAGCATATACCAATCTAGCAGCCATGAGAATGTGTAACATCAAATAGAATACCCCTTTGTCATATTTCTGCGTGGTTATGCCTAGTAAAAAGAGTTCTGGTTTTAACTCTACCACTAGCATTAAAATTTCTTCCAGCCATTTTTTAACCTTATTCCAAAAATCACGGGCTCGTGGGCACTCCCACCACATATGATAGTATGTCCCAGTTGCCAATTTACATTTCCAACATTTGGAAGAAGCATTTGAACCCATTCTAGCTAATCTTATGGGTGGGAGATGCCATCTATAGAACATTTTGTAGAGATTTTCTTTGTAGGAGGTGGCCAGAGTGAGTTTCCTGTTTCTTACCCATAGTTCTTGCCAGATGTGCAGATCAAAGTTGAGATCAAAATCCCTACTCCACTTTATCATGGTCTCTTTTACCTGTTCCTCATACATTGCCTGATCTAACAAATAATGATATAGTTTTTTAATCATTTTATCCTCTGCACCTAATAATATTTTATCCAGCCCTATCGGTTCTAATTTTATGCCTAACTCTTTTTTATCTTTCCAATATCTCGCCTGTTATTGAAGGTATGCCCACCATTCTAATTCTATCCCTTCATCTTGAAGAATTTTCCTGGGTTTCAATTCCCCTCTCTCATCTAGAACATTTTTATATGTTATAATCTTTCCTAGTTGGATAAACTTTGGATGTACATGCATTTCTAATGATGAGATCCAACTAGGGACTATAATTTGGTTGCCAGATTTTAACCCATACATCAATTAGAGCTTGTCTGATATAATGCCTTCGGAAATATTTGTGTGTGTTATATTTATGATCCCATAACATAGCGTGCCATCCTATTTGTAAGTCATGACCTTCTAGACATAATAATCTCCTGTTCTTTAGTAATATCCAATCCCTTACCCATAATAATACTGTGGCCTGATAATATTTTTTCCAGGTCAGGGAGGCCAAATCCCCCCCTTTCCTTTGAATCCTGCAGTAATTTTAATTTAATCCTTGCTCTTTTTCCTCACCAAATGAATTTGAGTATAATTTTGTTAAGGTTTTGAAAAAAATTTCTTGTCCAATTTTATGGGTATACATTGGAACAAAAATAAAATTTTCGGTAACACATTCATTTTAATTAGCGCAATTCTGCCCATAAGGGAGAGCTGCAGGTTGGTCCAAATATCTAAATCCTTCTTAATCTGTTCAATTAATTTATCATAGTTATCTCTTCTGAGTGTAACACATCTAGCAGTTAGTTGTATCCCTAGATATTTTATTTTGTTCGTGATTTGAATACCTATTCTGTCAACCAATTCATTTTTCTGTATTTTAGTCATATTTTTGACAAGCATTTTAGTTTTTTCTTTGTTTATCTTCAGGCCTGCTATTTCCCCATATTTACTCAGTATTTCCATCAATCTTATCCCTGATTGTAATGGTTCTTCAATTATAAAAACTAAATTGTCTGCAAAGGCTTGTGTTTTAAACGTTTCTTTCTTCTTCTTTTTAATAAAAAATTTATTAGTTTTTTTATTTTTACAACAAAATGCTCAAGGCACACCGTGGTGTTAGGGTAAACAATCATCCAAAAACAAAACATTTATACATAATTCAATCAATACCTCTAGTATTCCCTCTCTTTTCCCCTTAAATAACATAATTTATTTAAAATAGTTCAATCTAGCTTAAATTTAATCAACCTCTACCTGTTTCTAACACTTTTAAAAATTTATACAACCATGATCAAATTAACTTTAAATACAAACTTTATCAGTTCGGGTATTCCTTCCAAATATATTCTAGTTCCTTGGTTTTTATTATAAATTTTATTTGATTCTTCTTCCACTAATATCCCTTAATTAAAATAAAGTATTAGTCTATCCTATATGTATCTAGTCTATCAAATAATCAATCTCTTTTAGCTAACAAAAAATAAAAAAAATAAAAAAAATCAGAATTCTTTCAATCCATTAAACATAGTTCAAATCATATCCAATTAATTATCATAACTAATAACATCGATCTTATCAAGGAGAAATCATTTTATTAAAAAATAAAATGATTTCTCCTTGATAAGATCGATGTTATTAGTTATGATAATTAATTGGATATGATTTGAACTATGTTTAATGGATTGAAAGAATTCTGATTTTTTTTATTTTTTTTTATTTTTTGTTAGCTAAAAGAGATTGATTATTTGATAGACTAGATACATATAGGATAGACTAATACTTTATTAAAATAAAGTATTAGTCTATCCTATATGTATCTAGTCTATCAAATAATCAATCTCTTTTAGCTAACAAAAAATAAAAAAAATAAAAAAAATCAGAATTCTTTCAATCCATTAAACATAGTTCAAATCATATCCAATTAATTATCATAACTAATAACATCGATCTTATCAAGGAGAAATCATTTTATTAGATTAACTCAAGATTACATAATAATTTTCTTGCAAGTGACCCTATTGTCCTAAAAAAAGAACACATTCTTAAACCTTTTAATATATATTTCATTAATCACCCCTTTTTTCTCTTACTTGTAACTCATAAACTTAATCCTAAAATCAAATCCATAAATCTAAATTGCCTTTAATCCATTACCTAAAAATATCTCCTTTTAAACTAAAATATTAATCTATCCTAAAGCTATCTAATCCATCAATCAATCTCTTTAAACTAACAAGATAACATCAAACTTTAAGATATTTCAATTCATTAATCAGCAAACAAATAGATCATCAGTAATTTTCATATAGATGAATTTTATATTTCTTCCATTAATCCCATTTTCTTACATCTAACTCATAATCTTGGTCCTTAAATCAGCCCATAATTCTAGATTGCCTTTAGTCCATTACACAAAACTTTAACTTTCACTCTTCTTTTTTTTGAGTCTTATTCTAGGTTTTTTCAAATGCCAAGTAGGTTTCCATAGCAAAGCTTCCTTTCCAACAGATAGGTCTCTCTTTGTTGCTTGTAGTATCATTTGGATCAGTGAGAACCATCTTGGCCTATGGATTGGCCTTCTGATTTTTTTAACCATAAAGTCTCGTTGCTTTAAAATTCCAAGTCCCAGTCTTTGCTTTTTCTGATTCTCAACACCATTGGTAAATTACATATAAGGCAAAGTAAATTTCTCTTTATTCTCAGTTAAGTCCTCTTCTTGTATAGTCTGTTTTATAGAAGAATCAGGTACAATCTGAAAGTCAATTTTGAAGTTTGAAGGAGAGATTCTGGCTCTTAATTCTGTAGTAAGCTTTTTCATTGTAACACATATTTCCTCTTTAGTCTCATAGATTTTTTCCAGAATAAGTTTACAGTTTAGGTGTGAGTGCAGCTGCATTTTAAAAGAATATTCAAACATCCAATTAACTTTCTTATAAAGAAATCATCACCTCTCCAATTGCAATATTAGCTTTTAGCCAGTAGATGTCCTCAGTAAGTTAAAAAATCTTTTTTCAAAAGTAATTTCATTTTTTTCCTTTTCTTTGCCTTTCCCTTTTTTCTATTTTTTTCAGGGAAAAATAGAGGAAGTAGTACTCAAAAAAAAAAGAGACAACAACATAGACTAATAATGAAGTTCTTAGGAAGAAAAAAGAGTTTTTTCCAGTACCCCAAAACGTACTTGTATAAAAGAGAAACGTAGTTTTTAAAGCTTTGCTCTATTATTTTGTTTGCCTTTCTTCCCAGATGAGTAAAAGCTGCCTTTCCAAGACAGGGAAATATTTCCAACAAAGCTCTTACCTAGCAAAAAAAACAAACAACAAAAAAAAACACAGAGAGAGGGAAAAAAAGAAAGATCTCACCACGATGGCTTTGAAGCTTAGCTGTTCTTTGACTTGCGGTTTCTAGCAGCTAGGTGATCGGCCATTTTACTGGCCGATCTTCTTCTCCATCGGCCCTCAAAGTCTGGCCCAGACAGCTGGAGGAGCCGCCACTCCACCACAGCTGAGCAAAAAAGCACCCTCCAGGGCGACTTTAGACCCGTATAAGGGTCTACCGGCGGTGGGAAGCTAGCCGATGAAGAGACGAGTCTCTTCGTACGACTAGGAGCGCTGCGACCTGGAACCAGAAGCTCAAACGTTTCTTTCTTGATCTCTAGACCTTTACTCTGATTAATACCTCAGGAGATAATATAAACAACAATGGTGATAACGGACAACCTTGCCTCGTGCCTTTTTAAATTTGAAAGCTGTCTTGTTTAATATATGCTACCACTCCTCCTTTCTTGTACTGCGAAAGTGCCACAAACATGTTCCCCAATTTAGGGCAGTTTAATAAATATTGATGTTGTTTTTTTATATGAACTTCTTGTAGCATAATTATATCTAAGTTCATCTTATTAAGCCTATTTAAAAACCTTTTCCTTTTTGTTGGAGAGTTGAGGCCATTAACATTGATAGATATGGATTCAACACCATTTTCCCCCTCCTTATCTATGTTTGGATCTGGTTACTATTGCCAGTCTAGACTCTTGAGTTTGTAAATCCTTCCCTCTTTCCACTAACAATCTTGTCGGTCTAGCCTCTTTAATTTTTTTAGGTCTATTCTCCTCATGTTTCCCTTCATTTTTCCCATTATCAATATCTTCTTGAAACTCAACTCGTTTGCCTTTAGATTCAGTGGCCTGCGCTAGTATCTCTCCTTCCTCTCTTGCCTCTCTTTCAACTACATCTTCCTCGCTGCCAAAGTTTTCCCTATAGAATTCCTCTGCTTTATCTATTGAGTCTAAGCGGAACTTTTTCTCCTGCCATGTAACTAGAATCCCTTCCGGGGTCAACCATCTAAAGTTGATATTTTTCCTTATCAGTTTAAAAGTTGTGTGTTGGTAGGGCCTTCTCTAGTCTCTCACTCTTTTAGGTACTTGTTTAAGTACAATCAGCTATTTACCTCGGTATTCCAATGAGTCATCTCTGAACCTGAAGAGAATTTCGTCCCTAATTGATTTCTTGGTAAATCTAACGTGTACTTCTCTGGGAAGATTGTGCCGTCTTGCATAATTTGTGTGTATTCTGTAAGTCTCATCTATCTCACTGGCCATCTCCTCTCTGCTGGACCTCAGAGCTCCTGCTAGTACAGCGGTTCTCAACCTTTTCCGGGGCTCGACCCCGGCCCGCATCGTGCATACGTGGTGCGACGGCCTGCATCGCAAAGGGGAAAAAAATGGCCAACCAAAAAAAAATTTTTAAAAATGGTTGACCAAAATAAAAAAAATGGCGGGCCTGCATCACACATGCGCAGTGCAATGGCCCGCATCGCAAAGGGGGAAAAAATGACCGACCCCCCAAAAAATGGCCGACCAAAATAAAAAAAATGGTGGGCCTGCATCGCGCATGCACGGCGCGACAGCCCGCATTGCAAAGAGGGAAAAAAATGGCCGACCAAAAAAATGGCTAACCAAAAAAAATGGCGGGCCCGCATCGCGCATGTGCGACGGCTCGCATTGCAAAGGGGAAAAAATGGCCGACCAAAAAAAATGGCCGACCAAAAAATAATAATAAATAAATGGCGGACTGCGGTGTTTGGTGACCCCCGTGAAATGATCGTTCGACCCCAAATGGGGTTGCGACCCACAGGTTGAGAATCGCTGCGCTAGTATATCTGACATTATTACTGGGAGATCTTCACCTTTCATCCCTCCTACATTTTGGAACTGTAAATAGTGAGCAGCCTTCTCAAGTTCGAGGGAAATAACTGTAGCTTCTAATACTTTGTTAGCTTGAATTAACCTTTTGTTCATTTCATCTACTCTCTGCTCTTCTTTGTCCATCCTTTCCTCCATTTCTGATAGTTTTTGTTCATTGTTGATAATTTGCTGGTGAAAGGATTCAAGTTTCCCATCCATGGGTTTGATTTTATCCTTAAGTTCCACTGTATCATTCCTGATTTCCCCTATTTCTTTTTTTAGATCTTCATGATTCTTGCACATTAACTCTTGCATTGATTGCAACATTTGCTGCAAGTCTCTAAATGAGTTTGCCCTATCTTTTTGTGCCATTTCTTCTAGCAATCTTTGCCTGGCAGGGCTTGGTTCCAGCAATGTAGTCTGAGATGTCTGTTTCCTTCCTATTCCAACCCTTGTAAGATTGGGGATACTAGACATTTTTTTCAATTCTCCAAACCAACTTCCCCACTTATTTACAATTGTTATAATATTTTCCAGAATATCAGAATTATCACTGAGAATCAAAGATTCCTGTTAATATATCTACTTAGCATTTGCAGACAAGACTAGATAAACAGTCACTTTCCCTTGTTATTAGTTTTTCCCCCTCTCTTGTGACAATTCTCAGTTTAACCAGCAGGTGTCACTTTGGCTTTGTCTCTAATATACGATCTGCCTGTTCATTTCAAAATGTCTACCTCTTTCTTCTTCTTCCAAGCATTCGCTCTGTGCCTTAAGTAAGCTTGTCTTCCAAAGTTAAACTTCCTTGCTAGGAATAAAGAAAGAAAGAAGAGACTCCTCTTCTCTTCTCTTCTCTCTGTAAATCCAACCAACTTAGTAAATGTGTAGGCAAACCTTTTAAGCCCAAACCTTTCTTTTCACTGATTTTCCAGGAACGAGGGAAATCCCTCCTCCCCTCTTGTAGGCAATTAAAGTCGTCAAATTTCTATCGAAATCCTCCACAGCACTCTTACACCGAATCCCTTCTGTCCAGGATCACTGCTTAAGTAAATTTTAACTGGAGCTGTCACGTCTCCGTCCAGCTGCTCCACCGCTAAACTTCGGCCAGCTGACAGCTTTCATTCCTTCATGGGCCACCATTGTCGGCCAGTTTTTTCCTCCGCTTGACTTGCCAAAGCTTTTCCTGAGTTCGCCAGTCCCGACCGCCGTCTGGAACCGCTTCCCAGGATGCCTTGTTATTCCCAGTCTTCCTCCAGGGAACTAGGGACCCCAAAGGGTCTGTCAAGCAGTCGGAAATGGGGGTAGACACTCCGGAGAATCGTCCAACACACCCGTTCTTCTTGGCAGCTGGCCCCACCCCCCGTCTCCCATTTCTCTTGATAGTTGCTGCCATGTTTCTACACCTCGATTGGAGTCCACCTATGGTAAATTAAATTGATTGGACATGATTTGGAAAGGCACACAACTCTCTATAGAAGGCCTCACAGCTAACAATGCATACAACAGCAGAGCAAAAGCCATGAGATCAAAGGAACTGCCTGCAGAGCTCAGAGACAGGATTATTGCAAGGCACAGATCTGGGGAAGGCTACAGTAAAAGGTCTGCTACATGGAAGGTTCCTAAGGGCAGAATGGCCTCCATAATTCTCAAAAGGAAGAAGTTTGGCACAACCAGAGCTCTTCGAAGAACTAGTCGTTCAGTCACGCTGAGCAATTGGGGAAGAAGGGCCTTAGTAAAAGAAGTGACTAAGAACTCAATGGTCACTCTGACTGAGCTCCAGAGATCTTGTGTGGAGATGGAACAGAATTCCAGAAGGACAACCATCACTGCAGCCCTCCATGATCCAGGCTTTATGGCAGACTGGCTAAATGGAAGCCTCAGTGCAAAACACATTAAAGCCCACTTGGAGTTTGCAAAAAAGTACCTGAAGGACTCTCAGACTGTGAGGAAAAAGATTCTCTGGTCTGATGAAAACAAGATTGAACTGTTTGGCCACAATTGCAAATGTTATATCTGGAGGAAACCAGGCAACACTCATCACCTACCCAATATCATCCCAAAAGTGAAACATGGTGGTGGCAGTATCATGCTGTGGGGGTGTTTTCCAGCAGCAGGGACTGGGAGACTGGTCAGGGTTGAGGGAAAGCTGAATGAAGTAAAGTATAGGAATATTCTCAATGGAAACCTGTTCCACAGCATTCAGGATCTCAGACTGGGCTGAAAGTTCACTTTCCAACATGACAATGATCCTAACCACACAGCCAAGACAACACAGGAGTGGCTTAGGGATAACTCTATAAATGTTCTAGAGTGGCCCGGCCAGAGCCCTGACTTGAATCCTATTGAACAACTCTGGAGGGACCTGAAAATGGCTGTCCACCGACGGTTGCCGACAGCGGCTTCAATATCTTCACCTAGCACGGTCGAGGAGCCTCCCCGGCCAAGGAGTGTATTTTAACTGTCCGGGGTTGGAGACGGGCTCGCCTTGAGAGAGAACGGCCGAGGGCACCGCTGACTAAGCAGGCCGACCAGCTGCTGTGAAAGCTCCTTGCCCAGCAGCCGAAAGCAGCCCGGTTCCGCCAGCTCCACCATGACTGCTCCTGGGACGCTAGGATATTGTGTGTGATATTGTGATGTCCGCGAAGCAGGAGAGGCCAGCAGTCTGCAAAGGGATCTACTGCAAAACAGCATCTAGGAACCGGCCGGCTCCCGACTGCCAGCCAGCTGAGAGTCGGGGTCGGCGTTTGGAGTTTGGAATTCAACGGAGGGCTGGCGAAGCCTTTGTGGACCGCCGAGCTCCTGGCACCCGGCTGGGAGTCTGGTTGGCGTGTGCAAGCCAGTTGGGAGTCGGTGGAAGTGCATGCTGGCTACCAGGGGACAACAACCAAGGTAGGAGGAGGAAGAGCGCCGCAGGGTGCGAGGTAGAGCCGCCGAAATGGCGGCCGGGAGCTAAGATGGCGGCTGCCGACGGAGATGATTCCCTTTATCCTATCACTGTGTTGATCGATGAGCTGCGGAACGAGGACGCTCAGCTTCGTCTGAATAGCATTAAGAAACACTCTACCATTGCACTGGTCCTGGGTGTTGAGAGGATGCGCAGCGAGGTCTTGCCTTTTCTTATAGATACTATTTATGATGAGGATGAGGTCTTATTTGCTCTGGCAGAACAGCTGGGAACTTTTACAGCCTTGGTCGGGGGGCCTGAATATGTCCACTGCTTGCTGCCCCCGCTCGAAAGCCTTGCTACAGTGGAAGAGACGGTGGTGCGGGACAAGGCCGTGGAGTTCTTGAGAGCAACCTCCCGTGAACATTCTCCAGCTGATCTTGAGGCTCACTTTGTGCCCCTGGTGAAGCGCCTGGTAGGAGGCGACTGGTTTTCCTCTCGCACCTCTGCTTGTGGCCTCTTCAGTTAATATGTTTATATGTTTTTGTTTTAAAATTTTTAATTCTTATTTAAATTTTATATTCACAATTTTAACTAATCAGAATGTTTTTTAATATTGTTGCAATTTTTAATTTTAATTACTGATAATATAAGAAATATGGATTGTGGAATGAATGGGGTTGAATGGATGAATGAATGTACAAATTGGATGGATGGAAGGGCCGACCTGTCTGCACCTACGGAAGCTAGAGAAGTGGAGGAGCTTTACTCTGAGGGACCAGAGGGCCAGTTTATACCGGTCTTATGGGGAAGGGGTAGATATGACGGGAGGCCGGGGGTTGGCCGCTCTCGGAGAACAAGGCCTCGCTGCTTGAAAGCGATTTCTTGTTACGGCCCCCTGAACCTCCCCCAGGGCACTGGTAATGAGCGAAATTCGGACCCTGGACTCAGGCTGCTGCTGCTTAATGCCAGGTCGGTGGTAAAAAAGGCTCCCCTCAACCGGGACTTAATTCTGGATGAGGAGGCTGACCTGGCATGTGTGACTGAGACCTGGCTGACCCCAGAGGGAGGAGTTCCCCTCTCTGAGATGTGTCCAGCTGGGTTTCAAGTATGGCATCAGCCGCGACCCCAGGGAAGGGGGGGAGGAGTGGAAATTATAGCTAAGGAGTCACTTGGACTGCGCAGACTCGCTGCTTCTGAGATATCAGGTTGTGAGTCCCTCCTTATGAGGTTGGACCTAGGTGTACAGGTGGGCTTGTTGCTTACGTACCTGCCTCCCAGCTGCGTTTCAACAGCCCTGCCCACGCTACTCGAGGAAGTAGTGGGGTTGGCAGTTGAGTTCCCCAGATTTATAGTCTTGGGGGACTTCAATGTGCCGCCACTCGGTGAATCCTCTGGGTTAGTGCGGGAGTTCATGGCTACCATGGCAACCATGGACCTGACGCAAGTAATCAAGGGCCCAACCCATGAGGGGGGACACACACCTGATCTGGTTTTCCTCTCGGAGCAGTTGAGATATGATCTGGGATTAAGGGGCTTAGAAGTGTTGCCTATGTCATGGACAGATTTATTTATTTATTTATTTATTTTATTAAATTTCTATACCGCCCCTCTCCCGAAGGACTCGGGGCGGTGTACAGCCCAAACTTTAAAAAACATATAAATGTACAAAATTTAAAATAATTAAAAATAAATTAAATCATTTGGCCAAAATCCTAAAATCCAAAACATACAAAATTTAAAATCTTAAAAAAATACTCAGAAGCTTCTATGCCAGGCCGGCCTGTCGGAAAAGGAATGTTTTTAGTTCCCGACGGAAGGTGCGTAAATCTGTTATTATACGGAGTTCGGGGGGGAGCTCGTTCCATAACGTGGGAGCTCCCACAGAGAAGGCTCTCCCCCTGGGGGTCGCCAGCCGGCACTGTCTGGCCGACGGCTCCCTGAGGAGGCCCTCTCTGTGGGAGCGTACCGGACGGCGGGAGGTATTTGCTGGCAGTAGACGGTCCTGTAAGTATCCGGGTCCGATGCCATGGAGCGCTTTAAAAGTGGTCACTAACACCTTGAACCGCACCCGAAAGACCACCGGCAACCAGTGCAACTCACGCAGGAGCGGTGTTACGTGGGAGCGCCACGACGCTCCCATCACTACCCGCGCGGCTGCATTCTGGGCAAGTTGGAGCTTCCGGATGCACCTCAAGGGGAGCCCCATGTAGAGAGCATTACAGTAGTCCAGCCTGGAGGTCACGAGGGCATGAGTGACTGTGCGTAGCGAGTCCCGGTCTAGGAAGGGACGCAACTGGCGCACCAGGCGAACCTGGTGGAACATCCTCCCGGCCACGGCCGTCAGATGGTCCTCTAAGGACAGCCGTGAGTCCAGGAGGATTCCCAAGTTGCGAACCCTTCCTGTGGGAGCCACTGTTTCGCCCCCAATACACAGCGATGGAATCAGCTGGCTGTACCGGGATGACGGTAACCACAGCCACTCGGTCTTGGAGGGGTTGAGCTTGAGTCCGTTTCTCCCCATCCATACCCGCACGGCCTCCAGGCACTGGGTCAGCACGGCAAGGGCATCGTTGGGGTGGTTTGGCGTGGAAATGTACAGCTGGGTATCATCAGCGTACTGGTGGTACTCCACGCCAAAACCACGGATGATCTCACCCAGCGGCTTTACATAAATGTTGAACAGTAGAGGCGAGAGGACCGACCCCTGAGGTACCCCACATACGAGGGGTCTCGGGGTCGACCTCTGGCCCCCTGTCAACACAGACTGCATCCGGCCAGAGAGGAAGGAGGAGAACCACTGCAAGACAGTGCCTCCTATGCCCAGCCCCTCCAACCGTTGCAGCATGATACCATGATCGATGGTATCAAAAGCCGCCGAGAGGACCAATAGCACCAGAACAGAGGAGCAACCCCTGTCTTGGGCCCGCCAGAGATCATCCACCAACGCGACCAATGCTGTTTCCGTGCTGTAGCCAGGCCTGAAGCCCGACTGGAACGGATCGAGATATGACGATTCCTCCAGGTGCTGCGGGAACTGTCGGGCAACCACACTCTCAACAACCTTCGCAAGAAAGCGAAGGTTGGAGACGGGACGGTAGTTTGATAAAACGGCTGGATCCAGGGCAGGCTTCTTGAGGAGGGGTCTCACCACTGCCTCTTTCAAGGCAGCGGGAAAGACACCCTCACTCAAGGAAGCGTTGATAATTGCTCGGAACCAGCCTCGTACCACCTCCCGGGAGGCCAGCACCAACCAGGAGGGGCACGGGTCCAGTAAACATGTGGTCGCCCTAAGTCCCCCCAGCAACCTGTCCACGTCCTCGGGGGTCACGGGGTCAAACTCAACCCAGGTAACAGTCTCAAGACCAGCCTCCGCCTCTCCCATTGGACATACCCAGTTGAAGTCGAAGCCTTCCCGTATCTGAGCGATTTTATCATACAGATATTTTCCGAAATCCTCAGCTCTACCCTCTAAGGGGTCTCCCCTCACCTCCTGATGAAGGAGGGAGCGGGTCACCCTAAACAAGGAGGCTGGGCGGTTATCTGATGACGCAATAAGAGCAGTGAGGTAGGAACACTTCTCTGCTCTTATCGCCATTAGGTAGGACCTAATATGGTCTCTTACCAATGTTCGGTCAGATTCGGCACGGCTCGATCTCCAACTGCTCTCTAGGCGTCTTTTCCGGCGTTTCATCTCTCTCAACCCCTCGTTATACCACGGGGCCGGTCGAGACCCACGCCGAATCAGAGGCCGCAAAGGCACAACTCGATCCAGGGCACCGGCAGCCGCCCTGTCCCAGGCCGCCACCACCTCTCCAACCGAGTCGTGTGTCAGAACCTCAGGAATTGGCCCAAGCTCTGCCTGGAACCGCTCGGGTTCCATCAGCCGCCTGGGGCGGTACCATCTCACCGGTTCCGCCACCCTGCGGTGGGGTGCAACGGTCCGAAAGTCCAAGCATAGGAGAGAGTGATCAGACCATGACAGGGGTTCAATGACTATATCCCCTACACTCTGACCACTCAGCCACTGTCCAGAGACAAAAACCAGGTCAAGCGTGTTCCCCCCTGTGTGTGTGGGGCCTTGAATTACCTGGGTCAGGTCCATGGCTGTCATGGAAGCCATGAACTCCCGAGCCTCCCCGGACGCCCCGCCCCCGGACGGCAGGTTGAAGTCACCCATGACTATTAGCCTGGGGACTTCAACCACCACCGCGGCGACAACGCTCAGGAGCTCGGGCAGGGAGGTTGATACGTGGCAGGGCGCCAGGTACGTAATCAACACCGCCCTCGGACCCCCTAGGTCCCACTTCACCAGAAGGGATTCACAGCCTGCCGTCTGAGGAACAGTGACCTCCCTCGGCCTGAAACTTTCCCTGATCACGACCGCCACTCCCCCACCCCTGCCTTGAGCTCTCGGCTGGTGGAATGCAAGGAAACCCGGTGGGCACATTTCCACCAGAGGGACACCGCCCTCTGGTCCCAACCAGGTCTCCGTTATACCCGCCAGGTCTGCTCCCCCCTCTGAGATCAAATCTTGAATGAGGGGGGCCTTATTTACCACAGACCTGGCATTGCACAGCATCAGCCTACAGCCAGGGCCCTGTGGTTCTGAACAACCCCGAGAACAGGTTGAGCCTTGGGGGTCGGAGCGCACGACCGCTCGTAAGCAGCGGGTGCGCGCTCCCTTATTATGATACGGCCCCCTGCTCCCACCATACCTGCCCCTCCCGCTAACGGTACTTATTGGAACTGAGTTAGTCTTAATCAGCCCCCCGTCCGCACCCTCGGGACTCCGTCCCCTTCCGTCGCCTGGCCTGTCTTCTTGTTCCCTTCTGACAATTTCTTCCCCTGCCCTAAACACTCCTTCCCCACCCCTCCCCACCCTTAAAACTTTAACTAAGTACCTATTTAAAAAACCCCAAAGCCCCTTTTTTGATGCATGCCATCTCTCAGGACTCCAAAGTCCATCCTCGAGATGGGCCCTTGATAGAACAGAGGGCCATAATTGCGAGAGGGGGGAGTCTCGCAATGCAAGAAGCGTCCACTTCGAGTAAGCAGCCAGTCAAGTAAGGTGAATCGATAGGGTCCGGCAAGAAACCAGGCAGTCAAGTCTGAATTAAGGTCCAAGTACCAAGTTTCTATCAGGGTGATGGTAAAAATAATAATAATAATAATAACAATGAAGAAGGTAGATTTTGAGTGGTCCGAGCAGGAAAAGCCCCTATGTTGTTCCATCCTGCTTCGTTTAATCCACGATCCACAGATTCGTATATGTGCTGCCAGGGGCAAGGACCAGGTCTCTGAAAAGGGGTCCATAAGGGCAGCACCAGAGTCATAATCCGGGATTCTTTCTTCAGGGCTGTCTTACTGCCCCTCCTGATAGTGCTCAGTTCAAGCTCATGGGGTGGGGGAGGCCACTGCAGTTCTCCCATTTGGCCTCACCGTTGGACGCTCGTTCACCAGTTCATAGGGGGGGGGAAGCATGACCACGTTGTTTCCCTCACTGCCAGGTCCATGCTGCCCCCTCTATCCCCTGCAATTCTCAGCTGTCTCCCCAGCCACTAGCTCACATGATGGTAGGGGGGGGCGCCGCTGATCTTCCCTTTTGCGGCAGCCTCCCAGCACCAACGCCTCTCGACTGCCTACCTGAGCATAATGATGGTAGAAGGAGGGAGGGGGAGGCCAGCTGCCAAGCTGTTCCCCCTCGCAGCGGCCTCTCAAAGCCAGGAGCCTCTCAGCAGTCTTTTCAAGAGTCACTCGTTCACATGGTGGGGGAGGGGGGAGCCGCCGCCGAGCTCTTCTCTTTCGCGGTGGCCTCCCGACTCCCAGCTGGCTTCTCACCTCACCGCAGGCCGCAGGGGGAAGTACGCTGTTACCACCACTCAGCTTCGTCCATTCCCGGCAAGAAGGGAGCTGACAGACATATCTCAGGGAGACTAAGATGTTCCGCTGCCAAAATCCCAGGGGTCCCAGATGTTTCTCGGCCCCTGGGGGGAGGTCTCTAGCCATTCCCCATCGGAGGCCCGGCTGCTCTCACAGGGAAGCGTCCATCTTGCGCATGCTCTCATTTTCTGCTGCGGCGTGAGTTCATGACACCTGTCCTCTACCGCAGGGAGGTGGAACCGATTAAATGGTTCCGCCCCAGACGCCTGATGGACCCTATGGGTTTTCAAAGGGCACTTGGGGAATTGCTGGATTCACTCATATACAGTTCGGCAGAGTCCCTAGTGACGGCCTGGAATATGGCCGCTACGGGGGCTCTAGACCGGATTGCACCGTTGCAACCTCTCTGTGGTAGCAGACCCAGGAGATCTCCTTGGTTTACCGAGGAACTCAGGGGTATGAAGCGCCAGAAGAGACGTCTAGAGAAGCAATGGAGGGCAAGCAGATCCAAATCTGATCGAACCAAATTGAGACCTTATATTAAGACCTATTTGAAAGCGATCACTGCGGCAAGATCTCAGTATCTTTCCGCATTGATCGCGTCTGCGGATTCTCGCCTGGCTGCCCTGTTTAAGGTGACTCGTTCTCTCCTTGATACGGAGAGAAGGGAGGAACCTTTGCAGGGCAATGCTGAGGAATTTAACACCTTTTTCGCAGACAAGATCGCTCAGATCTGGGCTGACTTGGACTCCAATTGGAATGCAGGGTCGGCTGACAATGAGTCAGTCGAGACGACAGAGGCCCATCTTAGTCTTGTTGAATGGGATGAGTTTGACCTGGTAACTCCTGATGATGTGGACAAGGCCATTGGAGCTGTGAGTTCTGCCACCTGTTTATTGGACCCATGTCCCTCCTGGCTGGTTTCGGCTAACAGGGAGGTGACACGAAGCTGGGTCCAGGCTGTTATTAACGCTTCGTTGAGGGAGGGGTCCTTTCCGGCTCCCTTAAAGGAGGCACTTGTGCGCCCCCTCCTCAAGAAGCCTTCCCTGGACCCGGCAGTTTTGAATAATTACCGGCCAGTCTCCAATCTTCCCTTTTTAGGGAAGGTTGTTGAGAAGGTGGTGGCAATTACCAAGTTTTGTGGAATAAGATACAAATAGAATTGGATAAATGGGCTAAATTACAATTATCTTTGTTGGGTAGGATAGCAGCAGTTAAAATGAATGTATTACCAAAATTTTTATTTCTTTTTCAAATGTTACCTATACTTAAAAAAGATGCGAATTTGGAGGAGTGGCAGAAGGGTATTAATAGATTTGTCTGGAATGGCAAGAAACCGAGGATTAAATTAAAAATTATTCAGGATATAAGGGAAAGAGGTGGTTTGAAAATGCCCAATTTTAAGTTGTACTATAATGCTGCTGCTTTAGTAGCGATAAGTGATTGGATTAATTTAACCAATGACAGAATATTGAATATTGAAGGGTACGGTTTATTATATGGTTGGCATGCATATTTGGTTTATGATAAAAAGGTGGATAGGAGCTTCAAAGAGCACATATTGAGAAGCGCTCTGTTGCGTGTCTGGAAAAAGTATCAGTATAAATTAAATGCAAAGATTCCTTTTTGGACAGTTCCCAGACACGCAGTAGAGAATATAAATAGATCACAAGCTTTAGATGTGGTGCCTTATGAGAAACTCCTAATTAAAGAAGGGAATTTGCTAGTACTGAAGTCTTTGAGTATGTTAAGGGACGAAGGAATTGTTTATACTTGGTTTCCATATGCACAATTGGAGTCTAGATGGAAAAAAGACTTTAAGATGGGCCTATCTTCTACAGATGAAAATTTAATTAAACAAGTTATAGATCAAAGGCCCATGCATATTAAAAGATTGTATAATGTATTGATAGAAATTGATTCTGAAACTGAGTTGGTTAAGGATTGTATGATAAAATGGGGACAAAATTTTGGACAACCAATCATGATGGATACTTGGGAAAGGATCTGGGTGAAAAATGTAAAATTTACACGAGCGACTCATTTAAGAGAAAATTTTTATAAAATGTTCTACAGGTGGCATCTGGATCCAAAAAAATTATCATGTATGTATCCTAATTTACAAGCTAAGTGTTGGAGGTGTGATAGTACGGACGCTACTTATTTTCATGTATGGTTGGCTTGTAAAAAAATTAAGGCTTTTTGGATAAAAATATGGTGGATTCTTCAAAATATCTTGAAAAAACGTATTGAATTTTTACCACAGATGTTTTTGCTTGGTATTATAAAAGACTGTACCACCAGAGAGACAAACTTAATCTTGAATTTGATTACAGCAGCAAGATTGTTGGTGGGACAATATTGGAAGAAGCCAGAATTACCATCTATTGAAGAATGGATTTTGAAAGTAACAAATATGGCAGAAATGGCCAAAATCTCTGCATATTTGAAGGACCACTCAAATGAGAAATATATGATGGATTGGAAAAGATGGATAGACTATATAGAAGGGAGATATCATTTTAAGAAATTGTATTTAGCATATAATTAAATATTTATCTGTTAGGTTGTAAAATATAGTATTTTCAATAGGTTTTAAATAATATTTTGGGGTAACTTAGTGGGTTTTCTTGTGTTCTTACCCTGTATTCACTCTGGGAAGTCGGGGGGTGGTCGTTGGGGGTGTTTCATAATTTTATTATTTGTAATATCTAATATTTAATTGTGTTATATAAGTTTAGATATGAATTGTTTCAGCGGCACCTCAGAACCACATTTGAGGAGGAGGAGGAGTTTGAGGAGTGAAGGAGAAGGGAAGTAGGGAGTTGTAGGAGGAATGAGGAGAGTGAGGGAGGTAGAGAAAGTGGGGGGATAGAAGTTGAAAGGGAGGAGGTAGAGGGGGGATGTGGTTGGTGAGGTGCCTTATGATATATGTATACTATACACAATTATATTGTAGTAACTATTTTTTGTTCTATTATAACTATAAAACTAATAAAAAATATTATCAAAAAAAAAGAGAAGGTGGTGGCACTCCAACTCCAACGGTCCTTGGAGGAAGCTGATTATCTGGACCCTTGGCAGTCTGGGTTCAGGTCCGGTTACAGCACGGAAACTGTTTTGGTCGCGCTGACCGATGATCTCTGGCGGGCCTGGGATGGAGGTTATTCCACTATCCTGGTGCTTCTTGACCTCTCAGCGGCATTCAATACCATCGACCATGGTATTCTTCTGCGCCGGTTGGAGGGGTGTGGCGTGCGGGGCACCGTTTTACGGTGGTTCACCTCCTACCTCTCTGGCCGGTCGCAGTCGGTGTTTGCAGGAGGTCAGAGATCAGCCCCGAGGCTTCTTCCATGTGGAGTGCCTGAGGGGTCTGTTCTCTCACCTCTGCTTTTTAACATCTACATGAAGCCGTTGGGTGAGATCATCCGCCGACACGGGGTGAGTTGTCATCAGTATGCTGATGATACTCAGCTTTATATCTCTACCCCGTGTCATTACAGCGAAGCAGTGGAAGTGATGAACCGGTGCCTGGAGGCTGTTGAGGTCTGGATGGGTGCCAACAGGCTCAGATTCAATCCCGACAAGACCGAGTGGCTATGGCTTTTGCCTCCCAAGGACGATTCTAACTGTCCGTCCATCACCCTGGGGGAAGAAGTTTTGTCCCCCTCGGAGAGGGTTCGCAACTTGGGTGTTCTCCTCGATCCACAGCTAAGCTTAGAACACCATTTTTCGGCTGTGGCGAGAGGAGCATTCGCCCAGGTTCGCCTGGTGCGCCAGTTGCGACCCTATTTGGATCAGGAGTCACTCCTAATAGTTACTCATGCCCTTGTCACCTCGAGATTCAACTACTGTAATGCTCTCTACATGGGGCAACCTTTGAAGAATGTCTGGAGACTGCAGGTTGTCCAGAATGCGGCCGCGCGAGCTGTCTTGGGTCTTCCAAGACATGCTCATATCACTCCAGTCCTTCATGAGCTGCACTGGCTGCCAATTGGTCTCCGAACACAATTCAAAGTGTTGGTTATGACCTATAAAGCCCTTTATGGCAATGGACCAGGTTACTTGCAGGACCGTCTTCAGCCTCATGAATCCCAGCAACCGGTTAGGGCGCATAGGGCTGGACTCTTATGGGTCCCGTCCATTAGGCAGTGTCATCTGATGGGACCTAGGACAAGGGCCTTCTCCGTTGCTGCCCCAGCCCTCTGGAACCAACTTCCTTCAGAGGTTCGTACTGCCTCCTCCCTCCTAGTTTTCCGGAAGCTTTTGAAGACCTATTTATGCCGACAGGCTTGGGGGGTATGAACTGTGTTCTGCCCCCGGGCCGAGGAATTGTGCTTCCATCGTTGATTGTGTGTTTGACTGTGTTTGCACGTTGTATGTATGGATTTTTAGACTGGTTATTATTATTATTATTGAATTTTGTATTTGTAGCTGTGTTGTTGTTGTGAGCCGCCCTGAGTCTCAGGAGAGGGGCGTCATACAAATCTGATAAATAAATAAATAAATAAATAAATAAATAAATAAATAAATAAAATCTGATTGAGCTTGAGAGGATTTGCAAGGAAGAATGGTAGAAAATTATTCAATCCAGGTATTCCAAGCTTGTCACATACCTAAAAAGACTCGAGGCTGTAACTACTGCCAAAAGTGCTTCAACAAAGTACTGAGTGAAGGGTCTGAATACTTATGCCAATGTGATATTTCATTTTTTTTCTTTTTACTAAATTTACAGGCATTTCTAAAATTGTTTTCACTTAGTCATGGAGTATTGAGTGTAGATTAATGAGAAAAAATGGATTTCAGGCTGCAGCATAACAAAATTAACAAAAGTGAAGGGGGGTCTGAATACTTTCTGAATGCACTGTATATAAAAATGCTACCATCACTGAAAATCCAGAGGGGCAACCACCAAGTTAGGAACCACAGGACAATCAGTTTGGGAGGTGAAAAAGTTCAAAGAATCACTAGATGGCATAAGAGAGATACAGAAAATGTTAACTCTTCGATGATTATTAATGGTGGTCTTGATTTCTGCTCTCCATATCAGATAATCCTAAGAATATGCTTTAAAACAAAGTCTTGTGCAGTTTTGGAAAAAAATACATTGTTTAAGGAATTTTTAGGAGGCTGTAAAATACAAGAATTTTTTTTAATTGTATGCTGTTTTACTCTAGTTTTTTCAAAGATTATTGATTACATAGAACATAGAATCATAAGTCTGGAGGGGACATCTTTTTGTATCATAGTGATCAGAAATGGACACAGTATTCCAATGAAGTCTCACTAGAATGAATTTTTATCGAATTATATGATGCAAGCAGTGTAGCCTGACATACTTACACTGAGATGTATATATAATCTGCAAATATATTAGAAGGCTGTTGAAAAAGGTTCCATATTTTATTCCATTATCAGTTCTAATTCAGAAACAGGCAGTGATATATCAGTAACTCACATCTTTGTCAAAAGTGAAGTAGATACTCATTGTGGCATTGATGATATCAGATGAACAATTTGATTCTCACCAATGACAAGTATATTGCAAAACGCAATGCCTAGTCTGATGGATATTTTAAATGATAGGGTAAACTACAACACTAACCCATGTATTTATATAGCCTTTTTCTTTACTACTTCTGAGTCAACTGAACTTCAGGTCTTTCAAAACAGCTTTCTTTTTAATATTTGTGAGTCTATTTCAAAAATGATATTCTTTCTAGCTTTAGCAGAAAGGGAGTCATTTGTGCACTTACAGGTGTACTTTGTTTAGTGTCCCCATGGCATAGATTGGACAGATTTTGTAAAAGATAACATTACTTTTAAAGAAACATGCAATTTGACGAGCGATTGCATTTTACCTTCATTTTATTGCCATATTTTTATCACACTTATTGTTTTCCAACTGTCGATAAATTGCTCATTTTCTTAGTCTGTTACATTTTGTAGACCTATTTACTGTTTATAAAGCAATATGCACTTACAGGTTTTGGAGATGGCTTGGGCTCCGAAGGTCGCATGTGCAAGTGGGTCATCATTGCCTGAAGACGTTCACGTTCTTTAGAAAGCTGTTAAAGAAAGAGTGAGATCAGAAGCATTTTAGAAATGACTAATAACAGCTATTTTATTTCATACGATGCATCTTATCTTTGGAGACTATTATGGAGTAATGTTCCTGCATATCAAAGCCTATGTCAGTGAAAACTTTTATAGAGAGGAACTTTGATTTTCAGGAGTGGGGGAGAGAAAGAAGAAGGCTGTATAGCTTTTGTCATGTTTAAAAGGTCAGAGAAAACAAATAATACTTCATCTTTTTGTCAATAAGAGAATTGAGGTCATTACTGACTCAACAGTAGCAAGTTACTAGGTCTGTAAATTAGATGGCCCATAGTGTTTCTTTACAGTCCTGTGGACACTATGTATTAGCAATGGGCTAGCACCAACAGCTGTGAAGAGGTGAAGGGTCCTCATAGCATGGTGCCTGCCAAGATTCTCTATACTTTTCATCCATTCCCATGAGGTTCAGTTAGTGCCCCCTGCAATCTACCATAATCAATCTAATTCAATAGAGTGACAGGGACCAGGCAGTGTGAAATGTTGAACTCTGCCACTAAACTGACATCTACACTGTTCTGGGTCTCATTACAACTGATGGACCTTACTTTTCCACAGTAATACAAAAGAGGGGGGAGGAAAAACTCATAATTGGTCACCTTGAATGCAGAAAGTCCATTGAGACTTTTATATCACAGCATATTTGTAAATGTAAATTGCTCTTCAAGAAACCATTCAACATGGTTCACAAAAGGACCAGGATTATATGAGGCTCTCTCCTTTGGTTATATTACTATATTATAATATACTATTCAACAATAATATTTAGATCTGTGTATCTAAAATGCAAAAACAAATGATCATTCAATTTTTAAAGGACCAAATAGTATCATACACATAAAAATCCTAAAAGCACTATCCCAGTAAGATTAATTTTAATACACTAAAGCAATGCATTAAATGAATACTCTAAAACTTTAGTGTAAAATCTTCTTTTCCATGCCAAACTAATAAACAATTGTCTTTGTGTTTAGTGCTGGATTCAGAATAAGGTACTGATTAGTATAAAATAGACATATTTGCAATAATTGCATACACACACACACACACACACACACACACACAGAGTGAGAGGATTTGGATGGGTAAATAAAGTAAAGTCCTCGTATGTAAAATGGAAAAGGATGTCACTACAGTTATTTCATTTCCCACTGTTTAATTTGCAGGCCAAAACCCATACAACCCAGGTTTATATTATAAGACTTTTCCATACTATGACGGCTATCACTTTTGCAGAACGAGCACGAAATGTAAAATGATAACTGTAAAACTGTTTAGGGCTATAAAAGAAGACATGTTTTAAATAGATTACAGTTTAATTGATCTGTACTAAAAAGAATATTAAATATAATTCTGCTAGAGCTTCTTTTGGTCTAAAACATTATTTATGATTTTTCTACCTGGACTAAACATTTGATTCCCATGTTTAAGTCTTTATTATTTTATTCGCTCCTGTTGTTAGCTATCATATGCCCTATGTCTGATGGGGTTCTCTCCAGTTATACTAAATGAAAAATTTCTAGCAATTTGTCTTTCCCTTTCTCAC
The DNA here is from genome assembly GCA_034064705.1 of Bothrops alternatus. Lineage (NCBI taxonomy): Eukaryota > Metazoa > Chordata > Lepidosauria > Squamata > Viperidae > Bothrops > Bothrops alternatus. Next base: position 8,878,579 of record JARGCV010000006.1, on the reverse strand, counting down.
CCCACCTCCCGAATTATTGAATCTATATGTAAAAGGATGATTCTGAGAGCTGATTTTCATTAGTCATTTTAAGAATGATGTTAGGAGTTTTTTTTTTAAATGAAGAGCACCTACACTATTCTTAGATGTCCAAATGTACATTATACTGAGAACCATCAATACTAAAACAAAATCAAAGCCATTATGTGAACTAGGCGCAAAATTTTTGGATTCTAAAAATATGGGCTTATGATTCTCCAAAGAATCACGAAGACTTGTCTACAAGGTCTCAAGAATTTTGACCATCACTAGAATGTACAGAAAGCTAATATGGCAGATAGTACAAAGAAGTGTTAAGTTTAAATGTTTAGTTGCAGATTGATGATATTATTGGCATATATTTATGATGTTATATTTATGTTTATGAATAGTTGCTTTAGAAGGTGTTGAGAATTTATATGAATACAATGGCTATAGAAAATAAATTAATCCAGATTTGCATAATGACTCGTCACCACAGACATCCTATTTCCTAAAGGCACAATTACCAATAAAGGTTAAAAAAATGATAGCTAAAAACAATTTTTAATGTAACTGAAGTCAAAACTCACGTGTGCTTATTTAGAAAAAAATACTCTTTGAATTCAGTGGCTCTTTTCTAAGTAAATGTTTAAATTGCATTACTTAGGATAATTAATTAGTATTTAGAAATGTAATTTATTTCAAAACATACAAATAGATATTAAAACACATTCATAAACGTTAACTCATGTATATATAATTTCATAAGAAATTAAAACAATTTTCTCAAGGAAGAATATATTCAGAATATGGAAATATTCTCAAACCTGTATTTCTAATTGTTGGACCACCTGCATTTGCACCCGACACTGAGCAGTGCTTCGGTCATCCAATGCATGTTCATTATTAAGGTGCCTAGTAAAAGAAGAAATAATTAAAAATATAGAACAATAGGTAGACATTGATAACCTTCTCAATCTTACTGCCTCTTTCTCTCTGTGTGTGTTCTGTAAACACAATTCTTGTATCAGAAAGCTAGCTATTGGAAACCCAATCCAAATCTAAACTGTTGTAACAGGCATAACAGAGCTACCTTGCAAGAAACTTCACTATTTCCCTAATGAAATTCACTGCAAAGTAGTTTGGGAAATGCAACTGAACAGTCTTAGTCCTGACTATAAGATATGATCAGAGACACAAGAAAATGGTGCACAAATGTACAATGACATGGGGAGCAAATTTAACACTTCTTTTATAAAAGAGCTAATCGTGAGTACCTATAATAAGAATAAAGTAATATCACATGTATCATGATGACATTGCAAATGGTACTAATTATAATGGCAAATTCATATGATATATGTGACATAATGTAATTTTGAGTTTTACTCAGATGCCTTTCCCCTTACCTCTCCTCCACATGATAAGAGCACAGATGGGTAATAACATTTAGGTATTGCCAATGAAAACAGGTACCATTATGTCTACCTTTCAACACATATAGCCTGTGAATGCATTTCTGGATTAGTAATGCAAAAAGGCAAAGGATACAGAATTGGAAAATTGAGAAGTATAAATGAAATAATGCAAATAAAATACAAATGTGATTAGTATAAATTTGCTTAGGTTAAGCTTTATTAAAGAGATCACACTATGTGTGATAATATATTTAGCAAGTCATTATTTACTTATACAGGGGAAATATTTTGCTTGATAAAGCAACTTGCACTTTCTACACCTATATCTTCATAAATAAGAGAGAACTTCCTATCTTCCAGTCCTAGGGAAAAAAAATATAAGCACCTATGTTTCTTACTAGGCTTACCAAATAGTTGATTGAATAGAACATTCATTTTTAAAGAAAAGTGACCTGTTTTAAGTTTTCAAGCTTATTTCACTTTTTAAAAAATTTCTACGCAGTATAATTGAAGGAGGTATGTTGCTTCCAGAAGAACCATCTGAAAAAGAGTGTATGGGTGTTTTTAGTTTGATTACTCTTGATTTAAATTACTGATATAAAAATTATAGTAAGGAGCTGATGTATTAATTGGCTATGTGACGTCCACGTCGTGCCCACATTTCACCAACTCTCCGCATGCTGCATTGGTTGCCTATCGGTCTCCGAGCGCAATTCAAAGTGTTGGTCATTACCTATAAAGCCCTTTATGGCATTGGACCAGGATACTTACGGGACCGTCTTCTGCCACATACTTCCCTACGACCGGTGAGAGCGCACAGGGTCGGCCTCCTCCCGGTCCCGTCAGCGAAACAATGTCGTCTGGCGGGCCCTAGGGGGAGGGCTTTCTCTGTTGTGGCGCCCGCCCTCTGGAACCAACTGCCTCCTGAAGTCCGCGTTTCTCCCACTCTCCCGGCCTTCCGAAAGAATCTAAAAACCTATCTTTGCCGGCAGGCCTGGGGATGATTGTCGATTGTTGTGTGACTGATGAATATGTGTGGGGTTTTATTTTAAAATATTTTTTGCTTGGACTTAGATTGTAATTATTGTTTTTTATATATGTTGTAAGCCGCTCCGAGTCTTCGGAGAGGAGCGGCATATAAGTCCAAACAAAATAAATAAATAAATAAATAAATCACACAATTAGAATAACAAAGATGAAGAGGACCTTGTAGGTCATCTAGTCCAACCCCCCACCCAAGCAGGAGACCCTACACCATTTCTGACAGATGGCAGTCCAGTCTCTTCTTGAAAGCTTCCAGTGGTGAAAGTCCCACAACATCTGAAGGCAAACTGTTCCATTGGTTGATTGTTCTCACTGTCAGAAAATTTCTCCTTATGTCTAGGTTGAACCTCTCTTTGATCAGTTTCCATTCATTATTCCTTGTCTGGCCTTCAGGTGCTTTGGAAAATAGGTTGATCCCCTCCTCTCTGTGACAGCCCCTCAAATATTGGAAGATTGCTATCATGTGTCCCCTGGTCCTTCTCTTCACTAGACTAGCCATGCCCAGTTCCTGCAACCATTTTTCATGGTGTTTTAGCATCCAGTCCCCTAATCATCTTTGTTGCTCTTCTCTGCACTTTTTCTAGAGTCTCAACCTCTTTTTTTGTAGTGTGGAGACCAGAACTGGTTGCAGTACTCTAGGTGTGGTCTTATTAGGGTTTCAAAGAGTGGTTTCACCCAATCTCTACAGTATGTGTACTTTTGATTTTTCTTGCCTAAGTGTAAGACTTTAGTTTTCACTACATTGAATTTCATTTTGTTAGCTAGGGCCCAGTGTTCAAGACTGTCAAGATCCATCTGGATTTTGAACCTATCATCTAGGGTTTTGGCTATTCTTGCCAGCTTAGTATCATCTGCAAATTTGATAAGTTCCCCTTCTATTCCCTCAGCTAAGTCATTTATGAAGATGTTGAAGAGTACTGGGCCTAGGACAGAACCTTGTGGTACAGCTTATTTCCCTCCATGTAGACCTAGTACCATTAAGGACTACTCATTGAATAAGGTTTGTCAGCCAGTTAAAAATCCATCTGATGGTGATGCTATCTATCCCATTCTTTTTTAGCTTTCCAAGAAGTAGTTTGTAGTCTACTTTGTTAATTGCTGAAGTCTAAGTATACTATGTCCACAGCATTTCGCTGGTCTACTAATTTAGTTACTTGGTCAAGGAATGAAATAAGATTGGTTTGGCATAATTCTGGTCTGAACAGATATTTTAAAACTATCTCTATGATATATTATTGCAATTAAGATTGTAGCAGTTGGGATAGTAAATTTGTTTCCAACCTCAATTATTTACCATTTCCAAATAAATGTGCATTAGAACTTGAATCTAATAAACAGGTAGGAGTTTTTAAGTAATAATAAGTGAATGGATGAAATACTTGTATGGATGAGTAACTATTGCTCTAATAAATAACATTTTAATGCTATTTTGAATGTACGGTAGATGGCAGACATAAAGGAGTTATCTATTCACAGGGTATGATGGTTGTCAACATTCCTATGTAAATATCACCACTTAAATTATACAAGCATTGCATGAAAACTTTGCTATAATTGGAAGGAATGTGCAAGAAGTATATCATGTGAACACAATGTATTGCAAAACAATGAAAAAGAAACAATTACTCTATTAATTTATGTCCTAATATCAGTATTTTGTATATGATTTAGATTTCATAATAGCTTCTTTTCTATGCTTCCAAACTGTTAATACAATTAAATTTCTTTATGCAAACATTGGTTTATAATGGCATACTGTTTAGCAAACAATGACATAAGATAACAAGCAGCCTAGGATTTTGAATGTAGTATACACACACACACACACACACACACAAGTACCCTGGACTTATGCCATGAAAGGCTTTAAAGATTATTACCAACACCCCGAATTGCACCCAGAAGCAGACTGGCAGCCAATACAGTTCATGGAGCCATTCTTCGAGTCCCAAGAACTGCCCACACCAGCTGTAGCTTCTGAATGCTCTTCAAGGGTAACCTCATTTACAGTGCATTACAATATTCTAACCATGAGATGACTAGGGCCTAAACAACTGAGCTCAGGGACTCCTGATCCAGGAAAAGACTGCAACTACCGCACAATCCAAAGTTGTGCAAAGGGTCTCCTAGCTGTGACTGCCGCTTGCTCTTCAAACAAGAGAACCCCAAGTTGCAGACCAGATTTGTCTGGGGTAGTACCACCCCATCCAAGGTAAAAATGACGAAGTCCTCATCTCAGGGCCCCATGTACCCAAAGCCATTTGGTCTTGACAGGGTTCAGTTGAAGCCAGTTGTCTCCCATTCAGGCTCCCGCAGCCTTCAAATATTGTGACAGCAGCCACTGACACACTTGAGTCACCAGGAGTGGAAATATAGAGTTGGGTATCATCAGCATACTGCAGATACCTCAACCCCTAGTGATGGATATCTCATCCAGCAGTTTCATGTACATGTTAAAAAGGAGTGAAGAGCGTGCCACAAGATAGTGGCCAAGGGCTGGACTTCTCACTCTCTCTTAACACCGATTGGGACTAGCCTTGGAAAAAGGAGCCAAACCAGTACAAAACTGTGCTGCCTAGCACCAGTCCCCATAGCAGACCCCAAACAACACCATGGTCAATGGTATTGAAAGCCGCTGAGAGGTCAAGGAGAGTGTGGATGCACTACCCCCATCCGGCTCTAGCCAAAGATCACCGAAAAGCACAACCAATGACATTTCCATCCCATAAATGGGCCTGAATCCTGACTGAAAGGGGTCCAGATAATCTGTTTCATCCAGGACCCTCTGAAACTGCCAGACCACTGCCTTTTGCACAACCTTTCCCAAAAAGAGAAGGTTGGAAACTGGATGAAAGGTGTCCATGCAGGTGGGATCCAGTGATTTTTTTAAGGAGGGGGCAAACCAGAACTTCCTTAAAAGCCTCCAGAAATGTCTCCTCCTCTAGTGAAATATTTATCACTGCCTGGACCCTCCTGCTAGTCTCCATCCTGGAGGCTTTCACCATCCAGGAGGGACAAAGATTTAACTGACAGGTGGTAGCACTGACATCATTGAGGACCATGTCCACTTTATCAGGGCCAACAGGGTCAAACCGTTCCCAGATAATTGGGCAAGACCTCTACCCAGACATCTCATATGGACTATCTCCATACATGAGATCAAACTGGGAAAGAATCCGAGCAACTTTTTTATCAGGTGCTGAGCATGGCACTGTAGATGATTACCCAAGCTTCCCTGACCCAGAAGGGTGACCCAAAACAGGGCTGCTGGGCAACACTCTGAGGATGCAATAAGAGTGGAGAAAAAATGCTGTTTTGCTGCTTTTACTGCCATGAGGTAGGCCTTAATAGTGGTCGTGTCCAGTCGGAATCATCCCTCGTCTTCCTCCAGCAGCGCTCTAGGCCCTTTTCAGAACCTGCAACTCCTCTGTGAACCATGAGGAGGGTCAGGAAAGATGGACCAACAAGAGGCCACAGAGGCTGCAAGTTGTTGTTCAGTCACTAAGTCATATCCGACTCTTCGTGATCCCATGGACCACAGCATGCCAGGCCCACCTGTCATCCATTGTCCCCATGAGTCTGCCTAAAGTTATGCCCACTGCACTGATGACACTCATCTCATCCTCTGCTGTCCCCATCTCCTTTTGCTTTCAATCTTTCCCAACATCAGTGTCTTTTCCAATGATGAACAGAGAAGAGCAGGCTTGAAATCCTAACCCAACTATAAGGTTGTATGGATTATCTAGAATTATTTCCCATCCTTCAACCTATGTTTCTACAAAGGATAGTTGTGAAGATAAGTGAGTGGGAATGTTTTTGAAAGAAAATTGGAATAAATACAGTATATACTATTAATAATATAACTAAACTATATATCTTGGACTTGGAGTGAGAAAATATTGCCTTCATGTACTTGTAGCAATTCCATATTTACCTTGTTGTTTGTGGAAAAACAATCTTCAGCATCTATTCTTGATTTCTTCTTTGTGTGTATGCATGTGTGCATGAAGTATGGGATATATAAGATATATATAAGACTAATACCATCAATAAGCCTTGGTGGGAAACTTTTTATGTGAACAAGCAAGTTCATATAGAAGATTATGCTGTAAAATGTCTGAGAATTAAGGGGAATTAAGGGAAACAGAAAGATATCAATTCTATCTATATACAGCATCAGCTAGAAATAGGAGAGTTGGAGAGATGAACAGTGGCTAACAGCATACATAGCTACATGTTTCCATTTTATTATTCCTTCAGCATATGGAAATGGATATTAAACTTATCTAAGAGATCTTGAAGACCTTAAAGGCCCAAACTATTGCTAAGATCTAAAGCATGTTTTCAGAAGTTTTTTTCCCCTGTATTAGATATATTTAACATTCCAAAGAAATAAGCAAGGGTATGAGGTCAGGGAGTGATTGCTTTAGAATTTACATAAGAAGTATAATAAAACTTACAACATAGCTTCATTTGACCTGTAGGGTTTTCACAGCTAGGAAAAATAAATTTGGCTCTATCACCACATCCTCGAAGATATTTAGATGATATTTATAGGAAAGATGTTTGTAAGAAAGAAGATTAGAAGTGCATGTTGAATGACTAACTGGAGAACTAGAAAATCCAGACAGTACTAGGTTTAGAGTTTGTTCTTAGTTTTCCTCCAGTAGGAACCACTTAATTATACAGCTAGTTACAACAGATGCTATTTCCAACACTCATTCTAGGAAAAAGCTACAAATGTTCCCTGTGGTCAGACACAAAAGGAAATTTTATATTCAGGTCTTATACATGTACACTATGTTGATATCTGTTCATATTATTGAATGTTTTTTGAAGTATGAAGTAAAATTGTTGATAGAGAGGAGAAGATGAAAAGATGATCTCTCTAAGTAGTTTTGTATTTGCTAGATAACATATGTTACCTAACATATGTTAGATATGCTGATCCATACATGGCTAGTACCAAACTCTAATTGGAAGGTATCTGGATAACATACTTTGTCTAGGATACTCTGTGGATGATATTCTACCTTCTCAAGATCTTCCCTAAAAAGAGAATTTGGAGACTGAGTTGAAGTTGCGTAATACAAATCAAGAGATGGCTTTATTATAATTTTAAATTTTGATGACAATTCCCCTTCTCTTAAAGAAGTATTAAGCACCTCAAAAATTCAGCTGTGTAGACATATTGCAACTGCCAAAAGCCAAGAATGCCTTGGATCAAGCCAACAGATAGATCATGCCACTATTTCAAAGTTAAAATTAAAAGTATCTCAGATCTGATTGCAAAATATAATTTCAATTATCTGATTAGACTTTGCTTCGTAGGCAACAAAACTTGAGCAATTATGAGTATTTTTATCTGTAAAGAATCTCACAAACATGTCACTGCAGCCTAAAGATATAGTACAGATAAGAGTCTGCAAGTGCAGAGAATTACACTTGCTTTGTTCCTCTTACCACAAAGGATATGCCCAAACACGGACAAATACCTGTAATTGGTCATTTTTGCTCTTGATCTAATTTAGGCTTTGTAAGTTGAGCTGTTTTTTCCAGTCATTTCATTTGCTGCAGCTTCTTGGTAAATCAAAGTATCCCTGGCATGAGTAATTACAGAGAATCTACACAAGGACAATTTTGTCATAACCCTGGTCATCTCCATATTTTAAAGATGGATCAGGCTTGAGATGGAACTGCTTGCCGGGTCACAGAGAAATTCCCAGTAACATAAAACACATTCTAAACATAGAGCTGTTATGTGTGTAATGCCAGACTCGCATCTTATTACTAATGAATCCACAAAGGCAAAAGTACCTCTGCACAAGAGAAAAGTGACTTTCCTTCAAAGAGAATAATTATTAATTTCTTAATATGTAGAAAGTGTGTATCTATATCTTCAGCCTCTCTTTTAAGACACTAAGCACTAGCTGAACAAATATCAATGAACAAACAGACAAAAATATATTTGTGGACATATCCAGTGCAAGAATATTAATATTTAATGACATAGATAATATTCTTAGGTAAAAAGAGAACAGAGATAATTAGTATAGAAGAGGATGCATTAATGAGTTCAAATATTGCTAGATTTGTATACAGCATTCTATATTGGCATGAAACAAAAAGCAAGCAGCATAAATTTTATCTTGGAACGATTTGCTTTCAGTTACATTTTCAGATGACACTTAGCTAGTTCCGTTAGTGCCTATGTAATCTTGTACTCTTTTCATTTTATTATCTGCTCAGAAGAATCCAGGAACAAAACACTAAATGATATAAGAGTGCAATTCACAATACTACTGACTGGATTGGTATTTGGCTCAAGCCAGCTTCCATTGCAGCTTCTGATTCTCTATTTAAAAAAAACCAAACTCTTCCCAAAGTAATTACTGACAGAATCACAAGCTACCGGTAGTTACTTTTCCACAACAACAAAAACATAACAGAACTTCAATAATATTAAAACAGAAATTTATAACTGGAAAGTAACTTTCCACAATGTTTATATTTATAAAATTAATTTTTATAAAATGGCACTTCTCTTTGCTGAGAATTGTACAAAACATATTTAAACTAACTGGATTGTACTCAATGCTCTATAGTTATCATCTCCCCCTAATGTATTTCAGATGCAGTTTAAGTAGACCATTAGTAACTATTTCCTCTTCCTATTATAGTAAAAATATGCTATTCAGTCATAGTATCTGAACATCTTATGAGATATTCAGGGTTTTTTAAAGTTCATTTATAGGAGTCCTGGATACAATACAAAACAATGTGCTGATACAACATTTGGAAGGCATTTGAACAGACAGAGATACAGAAGATTAGTTGATAAAAAGATACTCTACAATCAGTGAAATAGACTTTAGGACCTGGTAATGTTGAAACTAAAAACTGAAATGAATTGTAATTGAATTTTCAGATAGCTGAGGCAGTTTGACTTCACATTTAGTAAACTTACTGTTATGATGTATGGCACATAATAAAAACTGAAAAATGTTAAACAAAGCATGACTTTTTATCAAATCAAATTTATATTTTCCTCTATGCACTTTTTTTTGTCTTCTTATTGCTATTTTGCAAAATTTTATTATGATCTGCTGAAATGCCATGAGGTGATTTTCAGCCCCTTTTTGGGTGTCAGATAGCTTAATATGCTGATTAACTTTTTCACATGATCAAACAGAAACTGAATTATCTCTGAACACAACATTCTATTTAGAGTTTTATTTCTAAGTTGTCATTGCAGCTCCAAGAATGGTTAGAAATGAAAACTGTTCATAGATAATGACAGTGCTGTTTATGATCCTCCCTGTGGATGGTGGGGCACTATAAAACTGAGCTGGGATCTGCTTCTAACACATAGTCTCTTGTTTTTCATTCTTCTGCAGGCAGTCTTCAAACCACATGTGAAATTTTCCATAGAACTAACTACCAGCCAGATTACAGAAGAACTCTTCTGTAAAAGAGGGTAGGAAGTATTGCTTTACATATCAGGACCCTGGTTGTGTACTGGTCAGTTTGAGAAATTGTCCATTCCCAGCCCTAGCCTGCTTTGAAAACTTTTTTATCTGCTATTTCAGCAAGTAAAAGAGTAAGTCATATTTTGTGAGATGGGCCACTACGTAAGTATGATAAAAATATGAATAAGATGAATATGTCTTCATATTCAGGTAGTCTTCTAAAAAGAAAAAAGTATAGTATCTTTCTGACTGAGAAATGGCAATCATCCAAGAAACCTTTTTACTGTTTTATTTGATAATGTTTGGAAGTGAAATTGACAAGACTAGGAATTGCTTAGTCTGGCCTCATTTATTTTCACTATTTAGATGCAAAATGAGGAACTGGAATCTGCATTAACTGTCAAGAAAGTAATTAGCAGATATTCTTTCTGCAGAAAGCACCACTTCTTATTCCCACGTTATGATGCTTCTAAACAAATTATGCTTCTAAACCGATGAACCAATACAGGACAGAAGGAGAGTCATATTTATTTATTTATTTATTTGTTCGGACTTGTATGCCACTCCTCTCCGGAGACTCGGAGCGGCTAACAACATATGTATAAACAACAAATTACAATAAAAATCCCAAACAAAAAATATCTAAAAATACAATAAAACACCCACTCATATTCAACAGTCAACCACAGTCATCCCCAGGCCTGCTGGCAAAGATTAGTTTTAAGATTTCTTCAGAAGGCCGGGAGAGTCGGAGAAACGCGGACTTCAGGAGGCAGTTGGTTCCAGAGGGCGGGCACCACAACAGAGAAAGCCCTCCCCCTAGGGCCCGCCAGATGACATTGTTTCGCAGATGGGACCCGGAGGAGGCCGACCCATGCCATGAAGGGCTTTATAGGTAATGACCAACACTTTGAATTGCGCTCGGAGACCAATAGGCAACCAATGCAGCATGCGGAGAGTTGGTGAAATGTGGGCACAGCGCGGAAGGCCCATAACTGCTCGCGCAGCTGCATTTTGCACTAATTGTAGTCTCCGAACACTCTTCAAGGGTAGTCCCATGTAGAGAGTGTTGCAGTAGTCGATCCTCGAGGTGACAAGGGCATGTGTGACTGTGAGGAGAGACTCACGATCCAAATAAGGATGCAACTGGTGCACCAGGCGAACCTGGGCAAATGCCCGCCTCGCCACAGCCGACAAATGATCCAATGTCAGCTGTGGGTCAAGGAGGACTCCCAAGTTGCGGACCTTCTCCGAGGGGTTTATAGATTCACCCCCCAGGGTAATGGAAGGACAGATTGAAGTGTCCTTGGGAGGCATCACCCACAGGTGATGTCAGGGTTGAGCCTTAATCTGTTAACGCCCATCCAGACCCTCACAGCCTCCAGACACTGGCACATCACCTCAACCGCTTCACTGATATGGCCAGGAGTGGAAATGTACAGCTGAGTATCATCAGCGTATTGATGGTATCTCACTCTGTGCCAGTGGATGATCTCACCCAGTGGCTTCATGTAAATGTTAAAAAGTAGGGGGGAGAACCGACCCCTGAGGCACCCCACATGGGAGTAACCTAGAGGTGGACCTCTGACCCCCCACAAACACCGACTGCGACCGACCAGTGAGATAGGAGAACCACCGTAACACGGTGCCCCCCACTCCCAATCCCTCCAGCCGGCGCAGAAGGATACCATGGTCGATGGTATCGAACGCCGCTGAGAGGTCAAGAAGCACCAGGAAAGAGGACTGGCCTCTATCCCGGGCCCGCCAGAGATCATCCATCGGAGCGACCAAAGCAGTTTCGGTGCAGTAGCCGGGCCTGAACCCAGACTGCAGAGGGCCCAGATAATCGGCTTCCTCCAGAGACCCCTGGAGCTGGAGTGCCACCACCTTCTCAACAATCTTCCCCACAAAGAGGAGGTTGGAGACCGGACGATAGTTGGTCAAAATTGCTGGATCCAGGGAAGGCTTTTTGAGGAGGGGGCACACAAGTGCCTCCTTTAAAGGAGCCGGAAAGGACCCCTCCCTCAAAAAACCGTTGACAATCTCCTGGATCCAGGTACGTGTCACCACCCTACTGGCAGAAACCAGCCAGGAGGGACACGGGTCCAACAAACAGGTGGCGATACTTACAGCTCCAATGGCCCTGTCCACTTCCTCAGGCGTAACAGCCTCAAACTCGCCCCAGATGACCGGAAAAGAACATGCCCCTGTCCCCTCGACTGAAACGTTATCAGTCGACTCTGCTGCACAATTGGAGTCTAGGTCAGCCCGGATCTGAGCTACTTTGTCTGTGAAACAGTTGTTAAAGTTCTCGGCACTACCCTGCAAGGGAGGCCCCGGACCCCTCGGGTTAAGGAGGGACCGGGTCACCCTAAACAGGGTGGCCGGACAAGATTCCGCAGACACGATCAAAGCAGAAAGATACAAAGATCTTGCCGCCTTAATCGCCTTCAGATAGGCTCTAATAAATGAGCTCAATCTGGTTTGATCAGATCCGGATTTACTTCGTCTCCATCGCTTCTCTAGACGTCTCTTATGGCGCTTCATCCCCCTGAGCTCCTCGGTAAACCATGGAGACCTCCTGGGGCCAGCACCGCGGAGAGGTTGCAAAGGCGCAATCCGGTCAATAGCCCCCTTCGCGGCCGTATTCCATGCCGCTACCAGGGACTCCGCCAAATTGTGAATGAGGGAGCTCGGTAATTCCCCAAGTGCCATCTGAAAACCAATAGGATCCATCAGGCGTCTGGGGCGGAACCACCTAATCAGTTCCGCCTCCCTGCGGGGAAGGATTGGGGCCGTAAAATTCAGTCGAAGCAGGAAATGATCGGTCCAAGACAAAGGCAAAGTATCTAAGCCCCTTAAAACCAGAACATTACCCAACTGCTCCGAAAGGAAGATCATATCCGGGGCGTGTCCACCCTCATGCGTCGGACCCTGCACTACTTGGGTCAGGTCCATGGTTCTCATGGTGACCATGAACTCCTGTGCCAACCCTGAGGATTCGCCAAGAGACGGCAGATTAAAGTCCCCCAAAACCATAAGCCTGGGGAACTCCACCGCCAGCCCAGCAATCTCCTCGAGTAGCACAGGCAGGGCTGATGTCACGCAGCTGGGAGGCAGGTACGTAAGCAATAAGCCCACCTGGACCCCTAGGTCCAGCGTCATAAAGATGGACTCGCAACCTGGAATTTCGGAACCAGTGAGCCTGCGTAGACTGAAGTTGTCCCGGGCCAAAATAGCCACTCCTCCCCCCCTTCCCTGGGGTCACAGCTGGTGCCATACCTGATAACCTGGTGGGCACATACCCGTGAGGGGAACTCCCCCCTCAGGGCCCAACCAGGTCCCAGTCACAGACGCCAAGTCGGTCTCCTCATCCATGAAAAGGTCATGAATGAGGGGGGCCTTATTATTAACCGACCTGGCGTTAAGCAGCAACAGCCTGAGCCCAGGGCCCGAGCTACGCCCATCACCAGGATCATGTGGAGAGCTAGATTTTTCAGAAGGGCCAGAACAAGGAACTGCTATGAGACAGCAGGACCGAGTTCCCCGAGAGCGGCCTACCCTCCTGCTCCCGCCATACCTGCCTCTTCCCTGAATGACTGGTATACTCCAACCCTCATTGACTCCAGAGTCCACATCCCCCCAGTCCCCGGCCTCCCTCAAGCTCAGCAGGCCTGACCATTCATCTGTCATACATTCTTCAAGCATACCCCCGTCCCATACATACATCACTCACCCCCCCAATATAAAAATTAAAAATTTAAATTTAAAAATTTAAAAACAGACGTATAAACATATTAATTAAAAGAGCCACAAGCAGAGATGCAAGAGATAAATCAGTCGCCCCAAAGTGCCTCATCAGGGGCACACAGTGAGCTTCAAGGTCAACTGAAAAATGTTCACTAAAAGTTGCTCTCAGGAACTCCACAGCCGTGTCCCGCAACATTGTCTCTTCCACTGTAGTAAGGCTCTCGAGTGGGGGCAGCAAACAGTGGACATAATCAAGCTCCCTGACCAAAGCTGTACAAGTTCCCAGTTGTTCTTCCAGAGCAAATAAGATCTCATCCTCATCATAAATGGTATCTTGGTTATTGTCCCCTGGTAACCAGCATGCACTTCCACCGACTCCCAACTGACTTACACACGCTGACCAAACTCCCCGGCTAGCTGCCAGGAGCTCGGCGGTCCACAATGACCTCGCCAGTTCTCCATCAGTCCCAGACGCCGACCCAACTCTGCTTAGCTCAGCGGCGAGGTAAAAGGAGATGTTAGAACACTCGGCCAGCTTCTTGTCTTGAAATGGTTTACCCATCCCAGCCTTAGCCCCGAGGCTCTACTCTCTGCCAGTCCTCCAGCTTAGCAGTTAGAACAAAGAGCGGCTGTTAGGGCGGCTGTTAGAACAGTTGGGCGGTTAGGGCGGTTAGGGAGATGGACGACGGCGATGGGCAAGTTCTTCCAAAAAACCCAATTTCTTACTAGTTCTTACAATTTCTTAATATTCTTACTGCTCTCGACAATTCGGTGACTCGGCGACTCAGCATCCTTCTCGGGAGGACTGGCCAGGCGGTGGTCAGGGCAGCGGCGGCTAGAGCGGCGGGCCAGCTCTTCCGAATCCTGGCTTCTTGCTAGATTCTCAATGTTGTTACTTCTGCTCAACCTGCGGCAGACCCGGCCGTCGCGTTACAAGTCTCTATCTTCGGCTGATGGATAGCAGGTGTTGAATAAAGCCATAGCACGTGAAGTAATCCAAACACTCCATGAGGGTTTTAGAAGACGTGTTTCTGAAAGGTATGGCTACCTGTATAAAACTATACAGGATGAAACTCTTAATGGACTATATAGAAACCAGGGTTTGAATTAAAAATAATCAAAAAATATCTAACATGTATCTATTAGCTTGGTAGTGTGTAAGAAAGAGTAGTCCAAGGCAGTGAAAGTTTACAGACACCTCTTTAAAAAACTGAAATATACCCGTACCAAGCAGCTGCTTGATAGTGACTTAAAAACATGGAAGTACCAGACTACTTTCAATAGTGGCTGGCAGCCATTTAGACAAGAATCTTGAGATACAAAATATGAGAACAGAGGGACTGAGTCTTCTGCCAATCATATTGCCCATTTAAACAGATAACCACTGGGGATTTTCAGTTTTCAAAAAATGGGTTTCCACACAGACAATCTGGGCTCATGACATACAGACACAAATACTATATGGAAAATTTGCATGTAAGATTCTATTCCATTCCTCATTCCTATCCATCTATTGCTAGTAAGAGGTACACATGCAAAATCTTCACTTCCCTAGATTGGGGCATAAATGTGTTTACATTTTAATTCTACTTCTTCTTTGTATATTTAAAGAACTAAAAATCTGTAAAATGTTTCCATTGGTATGTTCAAGTCTTAAAAAGACCTATTCCATTTATCTGGGCTGCTTTTTTTAGGCTAGCAATGGTAGACTACAATAATAGTCAATGAGGTTTTGTCTCAACTGAATTTTTCAGAAGAACACAAAAGAACCTTGCCATTAAAATAGTACTTTATTCTCCCATATGAAGGGGAAAGGTTTTTAAAGTGTTGTGATGTTCAGTAATGAGCTTCTATCTAAATTATCATTGGTGACAAACTCACAAAGCACTTTGAGGACACATAGTTATGAAATGCCAGAGCTGCCACTTTCTTTCCTGTAATTATAGGCTAGCTTGCAGCCCTTCAGTGATCATTTATAGAACAGCCTCCAGTGGATTACTGAGAACTTGAAAAACACATACATACCTCTGCCACATTTCCCTTCTCCTTTCCTTACTATTGTTTACCAGTGATATGTAAAATAATGGGGCCTATTCATTTTCCCATCTTAATTATGCCAATCAAAGTAAAAAAAATAGCACTAGATATAAATACAATGCCAAGTGACTAAATAAATAGGATAGAAATTAACATTAAATTATGAATTTGTGGATTTATGACTATTTTATACTCAAATTATTCTCTTTTATGCTTTTACAACCAACCCAGGTACATATTGCTGTTAAAAATTCCCTATGATTTATAAATCAAGAACAAGATAATACTGAAAAATGAGAGGATTGGTGGATTTTTTCAGTCAGTGCCTAATTGCTGTTTCAAAATGCATATGCAAAGGGACATTTCATTAATCATTTAATCATGTCCCTTGCAGGAAGTTGGAACTAATGTTGCAAATATCCTTTTCATATGAATGCTTCATAATGCTATCTTATGCATTTGATATATTGCATATGTCATAAATTATAGCTGCTTCAAAAAGAACCAAGTGGATTGTTATCCCTGAAGATGCTTTTTACAAAACCTTTATTAAGTTTTCCCCCCTCCAACTTATTGCTGGTTCTTTTTCACAGATTCATTCTAGCCCCCAATAATGCTCTTTCTGATGGCAAAGGTCCACAAATTACCCATACAATCACCAACACCATTTCACAGACCTGTTCTACTTCTACTGGTCTGCTAACAAGGTGATTACACACAAATTACTGAAAGCCTATGAAATATTTAAATGCATTCTACTCTGCTATGCATTAATAAGAGCAAAGCAAGCGCTGGAATTCTAGTGAATTCCAGTCCCTAATGTCCCCTAATGAGCCTCTTACTGTGACTGCAGTTCAAACAGAGAGGTGAAGAAAAAATGCAAAGGATACCTTCAGAAAGGCAGCACTGAACAAACATTGTGTGAGCCAATTCTAATTCATGGGTCACTTTTCAGGTATATTGATTTTTGTTTTCAAAATAGAATAAATGATGTGGTTGACTGATGTTCTTCCAAAATTGCAGGAATCTGTAGGTAAACTGCACGACTGACAAATATAAATTTAAATATGTACTTTTAAGGAAACAATTAGGTAAACATTCTAGCCTGACGAAAGGAAGGAAGATAGGAAGAAAAGAAAGGAAAGGAAAGGAATGGAAAGGAGGAAGGAAGGAAGGAAGGAAGGAAGGAAGGAAGGAAGGAAGGAAGGAAGGAAGAAAGAAAGAAAGAAAGAAAGAAAGAAAGAAAGAAAGAAAGAAAGAAAGAAAGAAAGAAAGAAAGAAAAGATCCTCTTCCACTTGTGTATTTTTTCATTCTATTGATTTGAGGTACTAAATAGATGTAAGCTTATCCTGCAATACAGCAAACTATTAAACCAATTTTAAAATGGGTACTTCAAATTTACTGTAAAATATTTCTGAATCTAAGTGTCAGAGGCTCTTTTAGCGAGATAATATACACACTGTAAAT
This sequence comes from Bothrops alternatus, assembly GCA_034064705.1. Lineage (NCBI taxonomy): Eukaryota > Metazoa > Chordata > Lepidosauria > Squamata > Viperidae > Bothrops > Bothrops alternatus. The sequence continues at coordinate 8,861,393 of JARGCV010000006.1, read as the reverse complement.
GGTATTTTATTTATTTTGCATCAAGCTTTAATGCTTAAACAATACGAGGAGTTGAAATACCAAAGGTATGTTCTATTACATATAAGTCAGTATTCATTTAATTGATTGTGTTAGATGTCTTAGTTTTGAGGAATGATGGCATTGTCACTGAAAGACACAATTTTCTGACAAGTTCAAAGAATGCCATTTTGAGGTCATATTTTGGGAACTAGACTGCTTGCTTTCAGTCAAAGGAAAAAACTACACAATTATTTATAAAAAGTGAATATAATAATATTTTTACCTCCTTTCATTCTCTGTGTGTGTGTATGATACACACACACACACACACATAATCATTTAATTAGGCATCAAACTTCTTTTTAGTATTAATTCATATATGTGTGTGTGTGTGAATTAATGAATTATATATTATATATATGAATACTAAAAAGTTTGATGCCTAATTAAATTACAGTATATTACTCTTCCCATTGCATTCAGTTATTATACTTAGAAAATCTTGAAATCTTTCATGTTGGTAAGCTATTAACTTTTTGGTAGAGCATGACTTTTTCTCAACATTAACAATTCTGCCTCTATACGAAAAACATTGCCTGTCTTTGTACTATAGATCATGTTTTGTTTTGCTGGCGTCTGCTGTACGCAGCTTAAAGAATGCTTGTGTCTGCTGGCTGGAATGCTATAGTGTAAACCTTTTGATTTAAAGTTCTAAAAGTCAAATCCATCTGCACTCAAACTGACTTAGGACCAATGGAATGATAATTAGTTTTGCAGACAAAATACACCAAAGTTTTGACATGTTACTACATTCTGACATTTATAAGACAGTAATAAAGAACTACTATTAAATGCTTTTAGTGATCTTTGAGGTTCCTTGCTTGCTGACCAGCCAAATGGTTAGTTTCTGTCAACACTCATTTTAGTAAAATTCCAAAAGAATTCCGAAACAGTTTTGGCAATCTTTGAATCACTTTTCATTACTCAATATTCCATTCAATCATTGTTCTTTCTGCAGTTCTGCAAGACTGTTTTCTGATCTAACCTCAAATTCAGACTTGCATACTGGTTTTTCTTGGAAAAAAATCCTGAGCACATGAGTAAATGTAAATTTACACAACAAAAGCCTGAAAATCAACCAAATTTTCTTATTATGTATGAGTGTTCAAAAGCACAACATAACAATCAAGGATTATAACAGTTTGCCATCTTGTATATCACATGAGTATATATTTATATATATCCTGCCTTTTTAATTTTTATAAATAATTCAGGACAGCAAACACATCCAACATACCTTCCTCTTCCTATTCTCCCCACAGTAACAACCCTGTGAGATTAACTGGGTTGAGAGAGAGAGAGAATGGCCCAGAGTCATCCAGCTGGCTTTCATGGCTAAGGCAGGACTTGAACTCATGGTCTTTTGCTTTCTAGCCTGGTGCCTTAATCACAATTTATAAACTGTCCATCTCACTACCCAAAGTGACTCTGATGGGTTAAAACATGATAAAAACACATATGGGCTGCAGAAATTCAGCTAACCATTAGCTATACCAAAGGAACAGAATTTTCTAAATTTTTAAGCTGACATCTGCTGATTCTCTTGGTTTTACAGCCTACCAAATCATGTGGCCCATTTAAGATAACTAACTATATTGAAAATAATGGGCAAGCATTATTGATCTCAGAATTCTTGGGGAAAAATAACCTAAACATTTCAGTGCAGAAAAAAGTACTTTGCTCAGAGGGCAAGAAAAATGAAATTTTTATATTTTATATTTTTATAGCTATAAATGATATTCTTAAAGTTATTCTTTACTCCAAATCTTTTATTAAATATGAGAAATAAAACCACCATTTTTAAAAGGAAACTTCTTTCAAATGACTTAGTACAGAATTTTTTCTAATTATAAACAAAACTAAATGTATTTTTAATTACAGTACACATGCACACACAATATAACACAATAAACCAAGCATAAAAGGGGCGTTGTCTTACCTGAACGCCTTTTCTCAGCATGGAGATGGAGAATCCACCAATGGGTTTAGACTGTATTCCTGTCCAATCAGATCAAGTCAGCCAAAGCTGCCACGCCCATTCTGGACCATAGAGATCCCAGTCTTGACGCGAGCGTAGCCATTGACTGACCGCAAGACGTTGTGGCTCAACCAAACTAAAACTAACCCTAAGCCTAAATGACCTACAAGGGTGGGAGTGGATTCTCCATCTCCGTGCTGAGAAAAGGCGTTCAGGTAAGACAACGCCCCTTCTCCAGCACTGGAGATGGAGAATCCACCAATGGGACATACCAAAGCCTACTGTCCCTGAGGGTGGGAAGAAGACTGGTCCGGTGCGGCACTTTGATGTATAACCTGTTGGAGAACCCTCCTACCAAAGGAAGCCTCAGCGGAGGCAAACCTATCAATTTTGTAGTGCCGAATGGAAGGAGATGGTGAAGCCCATGTGGCTGCCCTGCAGACTTCCTCAATGGACGTCTGGGTAGCCCAAGCGGCAGAAGTAGCTGCATTCCATGTAGAGTGGGCCATAACCCGCCGTGGAACCAGCAATGCCTCAGCTTGATATGCCCCGGCAATGCACGCATTAATCCACCTGCCAATTGTGGAAGAGGAAACCTTACGCCCTTTGGAGGAAGAGTGGAAAGATATAAAGAGGGCTTCAGATTTGCGGAATTCCACTGTCCGTGAAATGTAGTACCGAAGTGCTCTACGGACATCCAAACTATGCCATTGTTGTTCCAGAGCGTGCAATGGATTAGGGCAAAAATCTGGCAGCACTATCTCCTGTGATCTATGAAACAGAGAATTGAGTTTCGGGATGAAGGTAGGGTCAAGTCGAAGGATCACTCAATCCTGGTGGAAAATGCACAAGTCATCCCGGATCGAGGGCGTTGCCAATTCAGAGATGCGTCGTGCCGACGTGATTGCCACCAGGAATGGCACCTTGTGGGACAGATAGTGAACATTGCACGTCCTCAGGGGCTCAAAGGGCGACTTGGTAAGAGCCCGAAGGACCCGTGGTAACTCCCAAGAAGGGTACCTGTGCACAGTAGGGGTCTGGTGTTAGCAGCCCCTTTAAGGAATAAGCGGATTAAGGGGTGATGGCCCAATGTTCCCGCTGAGTCGCATGTGAGGACTGTGCAAAGAGCTGCAACCTGTCTGCGCAATGTGTTTGGGGCCAAGCCCCTCCCCAGACCATCTAACAAGTAGTCCAAGATATGGGGAATTGTGAGTTCCGAGAGCGACAACTGTTGGCCGGATTACCATAATCGGAGGTTTTTCCATGTGGCCTTGTAAATGCGGTTAGTGGAAGGGCGGCGGGAGGCCTGGATTACTGTGATGACCCCTGGTTAGCAAAGCTCCCTTGTTAAAATTGAGTGCTCAAGTACCAGATGGCTAACTGGAGCCATTGGGGGTCCGGATGGAGAATAACCCCTTGGCTGAGAGAGACCCGTTCCGGAGGAATCCGCCAAGGGTCTGCGATGGAAAAGCTCATCAGATTGGCGAACCAAGGTCTCCTTGGCCAATAAGGGACCACCAGGAGTATCTCCGCTCGCTCCTGAAGGAACTTGCGTATTACCGCCGGGATAATAGGTAGAGGGGGAAAGGCATAAAGCAGGCCCTGCGGCCATGGGCTCCGAAGAGCATCCGTCTGTTCCGCCCCGTAGATGGGAACCAGGAGAAGAATCGAGGCAATTGGGCGTTGAACGGGGACGTGAAGAGGTCCACGAGTGGAAGGCCGAAACGGTGACAAATTTCTCGGGTGGAGGTGCCATTCCAAGTGATCTACTGTTATCCTGCTCAGAAGGTCGGCCTGGATGTTTGCTTCCCCTGAAATATGATCACCCTTGATGGAGGCCAGGTTGTGTTCTGCCCAGGATCCCAATAAGAGGGACTCGGTCAAAAGAGTCCGAGAGCAGGTATCCCCTTGGCAGTTTACGTGAGCCTTGGCTGCCACATTGTCCGTGAGGACCAGTATGTGGCGGCGTGTCAGCCAATTGTGAAAGTGATGAAGGGCTAGGTGGATGGCTCGTAGTTCGAGCCAATTTATGTTGTGCCGGAGGTCTGAGTTGGACCAATGGCCCTGTGCCCACTGCAACCGGACATGTGTTCCCCAGCCGAACAGGCTGGCGTCTGTCGTGAGTACTATCCGGTCCGGCTCCTTGAAACATGACCCTCTGAGTATGGCTGGTAATAGCCACCACATGAGGGAGCACAATACCTGTTGTGGGAGTCTTACCCTTTGTTGGGAAGCACTGAGGTTCTGCCTCTGGAAGGGGAGCATGAACCATTGCAGTTCCCTGCAGTAGAGCCTGGACCATGGGACGATTGCTATGGCCGAGATCATCTTCCCTAACAATTGGGAGAGACTGGCCAACGTTACTGACTGGCCTCTGCGTATCTGGAGGACTGACTCCCTTATACTGTCCGAGAATTCTTGAGATAAGTACACCCGGCACTCCACCGTATCTATGATGGCGCTGAGGTGTAGCAGCCTTGTTGTGGAGACCAAATGGCTCTTGGGAAAGTGGGTGGACAATGACTGGATCAATATGTCGTCCAAATAGCATTGGACTCTGACTGGTACCATCCTTAAGTGAGCTGCTAGAACCGCCAGGAACTTGGTAAACACCCTGGGAGCCGATGATAGGCCAAATGGGAGCGCCCTGTACTGAAAGTGTCATCCCTTGTACGCGAACCGTAGAAACCGTCGGTGGACCAGAGAGATAGGGATGTGAAGGTACGCCTCTGTGAGGTCGATAGACGTCAGGAGGTCCCCCCTTCTTACGCTTCCCAAGATGGAGCGGAGTGTTTGCATCTTGAATTTGCGGTATGCAAGAAGAAAATTCAAGCCCTTGAGATCTAAAATGGCTCTCCATCCCCCTGACGCCTTGGGAACGACGAAGAGGATGGAGTAAAATCCCTGACCCCTCTGGCCCAGTGGCACCGGTTCTATGGCCCGTATGTGTAGTAAATGTTGAACGGCTTCGTTCATCAACCTTTTCTTTGTTCGGTTCTGGGGGTATGGACAAGAGAAGAACCGATTTGGGGGGTTGGAGATAAACTCTAGGGAAAGACCGTGACGAACGGTGTTGAGCACCCATGCTTCCGTGGTGGTGGCCTCCAACTGGTGGGCAAATAAAGAGAGTCGGCCCCCTATGGGAGGTACTGATGGAGAGTCACCTGGAGCGGCAGAATGGCCTGCTGTTTCCTCAAAAGGACCGCTTACCCTGAGATTGTTATCTGGATCTGGGAGATTGCCTATCAGGCTGTCTCTCCTGCCTATCTTGTCTGGTCGGAAAGGGGTGGAAGGGCTGGGTATAATTGTTATCTAACTCCTGCACGAAAGGACTGTCTTCGTGGATAATAACTGGAGTTATTATCCACTGGACGCCATAGCCCTGGATGAAAACCTGGCGGCTTGGAGGGTTGCGTCTGACACATACTCGGTGGCCGCCACCATCTTGCTAAGGTCCTGGTGTGTGTGGATATCCTCCTCTGGAATCTGGGCTTGAAGTTGCCGGAGCCAGCGGAGGGCGGACCTATTGAAAAATGAGGCGGAGGTTGCGGCCTTGCTCACCCACCCAGCTGTTTGGTGCGTTCTGTGATAAGTGGATTCGCACTTGCGATCCTCAGCTTTAAGGGCCTCAGAAATATCCCCGGAAATGGCGATAGTCGATGCTAGGGGACCTAAAGGCTCGTCCACGGCTGGTACCTCCAGAGCCTCCTTCAGATCCTTGGCAACATTGTACAACTTTTTCTCAGTGTTACCTGGGAGGGGAAGAGAAGCCGGAGATGTCCACTGTTTCCAGATTGCATTCAGAAACAGAGAAGGACAAGGGATGCGGTGTTGAGCCGCAACCGGTTCGATGAAGTTCGGGTCTGCCTCCAAGTCTGAGGGAACGGGGGTCATTGTTGATGAAGGCGGTGGGTGTGGTCTTACGTAGTAAGGTGATAAAGAAAGAAGGATTGAAGAGACCACTGAATGAAGGAGCCTCTGGAGGAGCTTCCTCCTCTTCAGACATTGGAATCTCCTGCTCTGTGGCAGGCTGGTGGAGGTAAGAACACTCAGAAACTGATGACCCAGATGGAGAGGAAGGATTATAATAGACCTCAGTCCTCGGTTGTTGGATAGGATGGGGAATGGTAGTCACTGGCCTGGAAGCCTGTGCCCTGGCATCAAGGGCTCGGTCTATTGCTTGTGCGATCAGTAAGGTTAGGCAGTTCTCCATGGGGAAGGAGACCGGCTTGCTAGGGCGAAGTCCTGTCGCAGTAGGGGTGAATGTGGCCTCGGGAGCCCCCTTTAGGAACCAGTGCAGTAGTGGATTGGGAAATGGGGAGAAACTTGCCTATCCCGCACTGCGCAGGGGAATGTAAGGATTCCCCCATTGACCAAATCTCCAGAGGGGAGGTTGGAGCCCCCAGGGGTAAGTCAAAGGCCAACCCTTTGGTCTGAGATGTCTCCAACCTGGCTCTTTTCTGCGCCTTGGAGAACTCCTTTTCTAAGGCTTGGTGTCTCTGGTTGGCCTGTTTGTCTGTTCTTTTGGAAGTTTTGGTGGTAGATTTGACCTTGGTTTTGGCTGCCATCTTATCAATGCCCTCCAGACCAGGTGGACCTGATGAGGATGGCAAGGCGCCCTTTGAGGCAAGGGTAGAGTCCTCCATTCTCCGATAGCACAGGAACACGATAAGGGGCTCCTGGTATCTGGAGAGTATTACACGCTGGGTAAGGACAGATGTACTGCAGGGGACGTCTGGAACCCAGGTACAGCCTCTGCATGGATAAGAACAGGCGCACGATGGGCATGCCTGGAATCCAACTATGGCTGTGCACGGATAAGGACAGACACACTACGGGGGGTGTCTGGAATCCAAGTATAGTTGTTGTACAGATAAGGACAGACACACTACTAGGGGTGTCTGGAATCCGAATGGAGCCAAATTGTATGGATATTGACAATGTAGGAATCAGGAGACACCAAACCCTGAGAGGGGAAATCTGGATGCTCAAAACATCCAGACAGGACTCAAACAGGAGTGGAGGAATGAGTTCAAGAGAGGCCTCCAGGCTCTGTAGTTTCCTGTAGTAGGCCTCAGTTCGGAAAGGGCCTTTTTTGGTCCTGATCACAAAATGGCGGCCGTCTACAAAATGGAGGCCTGACTGAGTATAGCGGGCCTGTTCTGGCTGTGCCTGCTTTCCCTTGAATACCTCCCCCCAGCGAGAGCCCCCGCTTTGAATGTAATTCTCAGTGGTGAGAAGGAAGGATCCCCTTCCTCCTGAATCCCCCGAGGTTGAAAGGGCCTGTTGTTCTTTTGGGACCACGCAGTCCAAAATGGCGGCCATGCGTGAGGGCAGACTCTAAGAAGCAAGCCCGATCTGAAAAACTCAGTCTTGAGAAGAGGAATGCGACCGGAGCGAAAAAGATAAAAAAGCGGCCCCTTTTGTCTCTCCGAGCAGCCGCCTACCAGCTGATCGGCACTGCCTTGGTGCGCGCGCGCACTTCCTCTCGGCGAAATTGGCAATCGTGAGCTAAGCAAAGCAACTGGAGCCGAAAATTATTTGTCTGGGTTAAATCTGCCAGAGCAGCTTCAAAAGAGCCCCGCACGATCCTGGAAGGAGATCTAGGGCGCATGAGGATCTTCGGCCTGTAAGCCTCCTCCGTGAAAACAGCCACCGGAGCTGCAGCCGCAAGCTCCGATGGAATCCCTAAATCCCCTCCACGTTTGGATTAGGGCTAACAGCGGTTAGTCCCCTACCTAATTCAAGGAGTTGAAGATAAAGGGGGAAGATTTGGGAAGGGAGGAAAAAGGGGGGAAGGAGCCCCTTCCTCAAAACAAGCTGGTTGTATTACCCCCCCTCCAATACAGGAGATTGGGAACAAATTCCAAGTTCTTGAATGGGAGTGGAATAGAAACTTTGGTAATGGTAGATCAAATTCTGTGCTCAATAGCTTCTCACAGCTAATGAGAAAGAAAATCCACCAATGAGGACTATACCTGCCTAAGAGCCAAACTTGCACATCTGTTTTGGGCAAGATCAAGTCAAGACTGTGATCTCTATGGTCCAGGATGGGCGTGGCAACTTTGGCTGACTTGATCTGATTGGGCAGGAATACAGTCTAAACCAGGGGTAGGCAACCTTGGCTCTCTTTTATGACTCATGGACTTCAACTCCCAAAATTCCTGAGCCAACCACGCTGAGGGGAAAGGGAGAGTTTCCAAGCTGAGCCATGCCGGCTCAGGAATTCTGGGAGTTGAAGTCCATGAGTCATAAAAGAGCCAAGGTTGCCTACCCCTGGTCTAAACCCATTGGTAGATTCTCCATCTCCAGTGCTGGAGAATCAACCATTTAAACAGGTCTAGTTTTTTTTAGTTAAGCTTACTATTGTTATGTCTAGCCCCTCTCAGCTCCCAAGAATCCACTTAACGAGGTCGTTAAGAGTTGGTCAATTAGCACACTTCACACGAAGGCAGTTCAAAGCAAGCTGCCGGCATTTGTTGTTGGTCTGAACGGCAAAAACTGCTTTATTCGACAGTTAAGACAAACACACTAGGAAACTCAGTTACAACTCACTGCGAAATCCCCCAGGCCACTCCTTGAGTAAACGTTGCTCGTGACTAAGGCTGAGGCTCTCGTTCCCCTGCTAATATAGCCTCCCATACGTCACTTCCTTCTTCCACCCAACTGACCCCTTCGCCTATCAGACCGTCTGAATCGTGGATCAATCCAGCTAGCTTCCTGTTCCACATCTGAGTCATCCCCCTGAGAGTCTGACTCAGCATGTATACCAAGCTCCTCGTTATCTAGCTCGGCTGCCGGGAGGGGAAAACACCCAGAAGGGCCTGCCTGTGCTGCGTCATCATCTGAGAAGTACCCAGCCTGGCCAGAGACACTCACAACAACTATATACATTAGAAGTATATTCAGTCTATTACCAGGATATTTCTGAAACAAAAACTAAATTTGGACAGCATTCTTCATGAATGTTTTATTTCAGGACAATATACTAGCACTAGGTCTATTAATAAGTATCATGCCAGAACTTACAGCATTCTTGCAAAGAGTACATAGGAGCAAGGCTTTGAAAACTACTGCCATTAGACATGTAATGCCCTATATCAGGGGTGTCAAACTGCCAGCCTGAGGGCCGGTTGCATCATATGGAGGCTGCGCCCATCCCAGCTCCAGCAATGCAAAAAAAGTCGCAATACATTGCGACACATCACATGACACGGCGATTTTGACACCTGTGCCCTATATAGTTAGAGCAGGGGTAGGCAACCCAAAACACTCAAAGAGCCACTTGGACCCGTTTCCCACCAAAAACAAAACACTGGGAGCCGCAAAACCCTTTTGATATCTAAAAGGAAGATAACACTGCATATATCCTTTTTTACCATATATATATACTGCATATATCCTTTTTTACCATATATATATAGTGCATATATCCTTTTTTACCATGTGTGTGTGTGTGTGTGTGTGTGTGTGTGTGTGTGTGTGTGTGTATACACTTCAAATTCTAAGTGGGAGAAAACCCGAAGAACCAAAGACCTACATACATACATATATATATATATATATATATACACACACATACATATATATATATAAAGGTAAAAAAGTATATATGCAGTGTTATATTCATTTTAGATATCAAAAGGGTCTCTCTCTCTCTCTGTCTCTCTCTCCCTCCCTCTCTCTCTCCCTCTCTTTCTTTCTGCCCTTAGTCTGCCAGTCCTCTTCCCCCACTCTCTTTCTCTCTCTCTTTCCTCTCTCTCTCTCTCTCTCCTTCCCCCCTCTCTCTCTTCCCCCGCCCTCCAATCTTCTGCTCACCTGGCAAGCTGGCTCCAACAAGCTCAGAGGTAGGCAACCTCGGCTCTTTTATGACTCATGGAGTTCAATTCCCAGAATTCCTGAGTCAGCATAGCTGGGCTAGCTCTCTCCTGCCCTTCCTGCTTCCTGCTTCCTGCAGAGACACAGCAAAGGGAGGAGCCACGCCCAAAAAGATTTTCAGCTTGTCGGAGAACACAGTGAGTCCACTCTCTTTTACACACACACACACACACACACACACACACACAGAGAGAGAGAGAGAGAGAGAGAGAGAGAGAGAGAGAGAGAGAGAGAGAGAGAGAGAGAGACATAAGTAGGGAAGCGCAAATGCCTGTCTCTGTCTCTGTCTCTCTCTGCAAATGGCAGAGGAGGCTGGGAGCCACAGGGGAAGGCTCAAAGAGCCGCATGCAGCTCCAGAGCCGCAGGTTGCCGACCTTTGAGTTAGAGGATTGGAGAAAATTTAGCTTGTTCTTTGGCTTTAAATTGAAACTGAATTGATATAAAAGGTTTGTTTGTTTGTTTTAAAAAATTAAAGTGGGTCTTTGCAGTGAAAGAGACTAAGAGGACTGTATACAAGCAGATTCAGATGACTGCAAAGCATATCAAGATGAATTTTATGTTTTTTTTTATTTTGGATTTAAATCTAATAGAAAAGCTCAATAATGTATGGAGGCTTTTCTTTGCGGTCACAATGAATGCTATGATTTCTAGGTTGTATACAATCCACAAGAGCTCTTTGGCTTTGTAGATCAAGGTATGGGACAATGATAGAAAATTAAGCATTGACTAGCACATGGAAATTAGATATACTGTACATTTGACCAGTCTATTTTAGAAAGCAGAAATTATGTCAGGGGTGACAATTTCTTTTGACAATAAGCAGAAATAAATAGCAACAATGATAAACAAGGCATATTTTATCATTAATCTAAAACCTATTATAATATATTCTAATTATTAAATCAGTGTCTTACAAAATAACTGTAAAAGCAAATGTCAAAATAATTGTGAAAGGACTAACCCAAACACTAATATAATTACACTCTGGGTGAATAGAAGTATTTATACAAATTGGGTTTTTTGGATAAGAAAAAAATGGAGCTAAGCCAGTTACAACTCTTTTATCAATTATGCTTAGAACAATATATGGAATATATAGGTTACTTTCATCTGGAATAATTTTCAGCAGCTTAATTAAATCCCAGAGGCAAACAGTATAACTTCTTTAATCTATAAACAGAAATATTACAGATCATAGTATGTAAAGTATGTATGTAAACTTGCAGCCATATGAAAATAGCACTTTTTTCTAAAGTCATTATGAGCTTTACGTCTAATGCTCTGTTGTTAAACTGCTGAGTCTATCTCCCCATGGCTGTATACCATTTGTAAACAGTCCTTTCTAACATTTATACCAACATCCTGGCAACAAAGCAGTGCAATTTCAAATGAGCTAATTAACTTAATTGTTGATGAAGCATGAAGCAGTTCATTCAACCTGTTAGTTGCACCATGACAACATAAGAGCATCAGCTTGTGAAGTTACGGTACTCATCTATATAAACCTACCTATAACTTTTCATTAGGATTCTTTGTTCACTAAAGCCCTGCATGACTGTTTTAGCAAAGTGACTCCATTTGGCTTCAGTCCTTTCATAGTACACAGAAAGAAAATATAAGATAATTACACAAACTTTATAAAATTGTTGGATAGTTTGCTCTTAATTTTATTTTGCTTTGATGTTACTCCTAATTTTAAACATACATGTCACCCATTCATGCTGAATGCAAACAAATATGTTAGATTTTTATTCTATACTTCATAGTATGACAGGATTCAAATTTAAACAAAGGGTTAAACTAAAAACATGATAATGTGGAATGATAGAGAAACTGTAATTCTCTAATGCACGCTTTATCTTCTCAAACATGTCATTAAATGTTTGGAGTTACTGCTTATATGTTCTAGCTACACTTAATTTTTTCTGCATTTGTGCCAGTAAGGGATTATTCTAAGGAATAGTGGCATTAGAAAAGTGGGTAGTCATCTTATAAATTTCCTACTAACTGATTTTTCACCCAGAATGTGAAGAATATTCTTACAAAATATTTGTATTCAACATATGTAACAATATCTATAGTATTCTGCTATCCCTTCACATTTGTTGGACTGAACATAGTATTGCAACATTTCCTTGTGGAAAAGTGGCATAGAAATTAAAACTGAATGTATTTCTCTCATGCTCCCAGTTTTCCAAAGCAAAAGAGGAATGCCTATGAGTAAGGACTCTGCATTCATTGCAAGATTAAGAAGTAGTGCCCTCATGAAGCCTTGTTCCATGCAGTTTGTAGTCCCAGACTAAAGTTAAGTAGGAACTTTGGTTGTCATGTTCTATAAAGGTGCTGGAGCTCCAAGCAGTGTTTGCAAGCCAAGAAACCAAAACAGTAGCTGTTGCAGTATGACCAAAGCCCTGCCACTTTGCATGGATGTGTGATATCAACACATTTACAAAAGTGCAAAGTTTTGACCATGCTGCTGTGATGGCCAACTTAATTTTGTAAGGGACTTTCCAAATACCTTTTTTAGAAACTTAATAATGGAGTGGTCCAATAATGGAGATTTCTTTGAAAGCTATGTTTAAGAACTGATGAATAAATTCACACTTCATAGTAAAAACAATGATTGTTCATGCTAATTAAGCATCCTTATTTCTTTCACCAAGATATCATCTATAGTGCTGAATCTAGTGGTGGGATTCAGCCAGTTCGCACCAGTTCGGCAGAACCAGTAGCTATTTTTTTTGTTGCCCAGGCCCAGAATGGATTTTCGGAAGCGGCATCCACACAGAGAACCGATTGTTCACATATTTGAATCCCACCACTGGCTGAATCCCATTCCCATCAACATCTAGAACACTGCCTGACGCCCACAGGCCCATAGCTGTTCTAACTCTTATAGGTAGTATAGTTGAGTACAAGTTATTTTCTAGGAAAATTTCTGCAAAGAGGTAAATTAAAAACCGTGCTACTAAAAGTCTTTAGAATTATTTTAGATGAAAGAAAGGGGAACAATTCTATTTGTGGAATAGACTTTGGTGTTCTACTTGTGATATATTTTGCCAACTAAACCAGTAACAGCAGCAATGCCATATATTTACAGCTCAGTTTTATGTCTTTGTAATTTTATAACCTATAATCAAACTCAAAAACCAACTTACTTTAAAAACTGTCCAAAATCTTCACAAATGCTTTCACATCCAGGCCATTTGCAAACTCCATGCCCATAGAGAGTATGAGAGGCTCCAGCCTCCTCATGTGATGAGCTGCAATAAAAGAATATGGCATAAGATTCATCTCAAAAGCATAGCACTTGAATTTGACAGGTTATGATAAGGCTCAAAAAGGCCAAAACAGTAAACCTATGAAAATTAAAAAAAAATAATTGTCCTGCTGAAGTTTCAATTGCAAGTTTAAATCAGATCAGAAAAGAAAAACAATTGTTTGTTTATGAAAAATGAAAAGAAATACTGTACTGCATGGTGTGCTCAGTTTTATTTTTGATCTCAAATTAACATTTTGCCTATAAATAAAATGTAATAATAATAATAATAATATAGACTTAATCAGTTTTGATAAAATGCACTGTATTTTCAGTCTTTTGTTTCACAGTTGAGACAAAATATTCTGAATTTATCCCATCCTTAGAATGAACTGTACTGATTCAAACTATTCTAAATTACAATTGTCCTCTTTTAGTTTAGTTGCTTCTTCTCAGCCTAGGTTCAGCCGTGCTTCTGTTGAAGATGGATGGGAAGGCGTAGATGCTTAGGATAACAGAGTTGGAAGGGACGTTGTAGGTCTAGTCCAACCCCCCGCCCAAGCTGGAGACCCTACATCATTTCTGACAGATAGCAGTCCAGTTCTTCTTGAAAGCTTCCAGTGGTGAAGCTCTTACAACTTCTGAAGGCAAGCTGTTCCATTGGTTAATTGTTCTCACTGTCAGAAAATTTCTCCTTATTTCTAGGTTGAATCTCTCCTTGATCAGTTTCCATCCATTATACCTTGTCTGGCCTTCAGGTGCTTTGGAAAATAGGTTGACCCCCTCCTCTCTGTGACAGCCCCTCAAATATTGGAAGACTGCTATCATGTCTCCCCTGGTCCTTTTCTTCACTAGACTAGCCATGCCCAGTTCCTGTAATCATTCTTCATATGTTTTAGCCTTCAGTCCCCTAATCAACTTTGTTGCTCTTCTCTGCAGTCTTTCTAGAGCAGTGGTTCTCAACCTTTTTCAGGTTGAGACCCCACTTGCCCCGCCCATGCGCGCCGCGACCCCGACCGCGGATTCGCGCATGCGCGGCGCGCGCGCGCCGGGAAAAAAATAAAAAAACAAACAAAAAAACCACAAAATGGAGGACCGTGACGGGCGGATCTGTGCATGCGCGGATCGGCCCATCGCGCGTGCGCCGCGTGGATCCACGCATGCGCGGATCGGCCCATCGCGGTCTGCCATTTTGTTTTGTTTTTTTTTTAAATTTTTTAAATTTTTTTTCTGGCGTGACGGGCGGATCCGCGCATGCACGTCGCGCACGCGCCGAAAAAAATAAAAAAAAACAAAAAAAACAAAAAAAACAAAAAAAAACAAAATGGCGGACCGCGGTGTCCGGCGACCCCCGCGAAACGGTCGTTCGACCCCAAATGGGGTCACGACCCATAGGTTGAGAACCGCTGTTCTAGAGTCTCAACATCTTTTTTTATAGCGTGGTGACCAAAACTGATTGCAGTATTCTAGGTATGGTTTTACTAAGGCTTTATAGAGTGGTATTAGTACCTCACGTGATCTGTTAATGCAATTTAGGATTGCATTGGCTTTTTTGGCTGCCGCCGCACACTCTTAGCTCATATTTAATTGATTGTCCATTAAGAACTCCAAGAACCCTCTCACTGTTATTAAGCTTGATTTCATCCAATCTATATGTATTTTTGGTTTTTCTTGCCTAAGTGTAAGACTTTACTTTTCTCTAGACTGAATTTAATTTTGTTAGATAGGGCCCAGTGTTCAAGATTGTCAAGATCCATCTGGATCTTGAACCTATCATCTAGGGTGTTGGCTGTTCTTGCCAGCTTAGTATCATCTGCAAATTTAATAAGTTCCCCTTCTATTCCTTCATCTAAGTCATTTATGAAGATATTGCAGAGTACTGGGCCTAAGACAAAACCTTATTGTACCCCACTGCTTACTTTCCTCCATGTAGACATAGTACCATTAAGGACTACTCGTTGAGTATGGTTTGTCAGCCCGTTACAAATCCATGTGATGGTGATAACTACCAATCCCACTTTTTTCTAGCTTACTAAGAAGTAGGTTGTTGTCTACTTAGTTGAATGCCTTGCTGAAGTACAAGTATACTATGTCCACAGCATTTTGCTGGTCTACAAATTTAGTCACTTTGTCAAAGAATGAAATAAGATTGGTTGGGCATGATCTGTTTTTAACAAACCCATGCTGACTTTTAGTTATTATTTTACCTGTTTCTAGATGTTTGCAGATCTGTTTTTTGATTAGCTTTTCTAGTATCTTCCCGGATATTGATGTTAGGCTGATTGGTCTGTAGTTTCCAGGGTCTGTTTTTCCCCCCTTTTTTGAAGATGGGAACCACATCAGCCCTTTTCCAGTTCTCTGCTAGTTCCCCAGTGCTCCAGGATTTTTAAAAGATATGGTACAGTGGTTCTGAGATGACATCTGCAAGCTCCTTTAGAACTCTGGGATGTAATCCATTAGGTCCCAGAGACTTATATTTAGCAAGATCAGATAGGTGTTCTCTTACCATTTTTTTGCTTATTTTAACTTTTATTTCTAGTCTGTCTCTTACAATTATGTTTTTGGTAAGTTGGGCTATAGTTTTTTTGCATGAAGACCAATGCAAGAATGAGCTAAGCAGATTTTCTTTCTTTCTGCTGCCTGTTACTTCCTTGCCATCTTCTCAAACTTCCTCCTTCCATTATATATTCAAGATGGACAATATTTAATATTTATTGCTACATATATGGAGGGATCTGGATCTATACATATGTTGTTCATAGTATGTTTAGGTTTGTGTCATGTATGTGTTTCACTTTGAAAGCGGGCAACTAAATTTCATTTTTGATGTGTGCCATTGTGCCCACAGTATAAAAATGACAATAAAGGTTATCTTATCTTATCTTATCTTATCTTATCTTATCTTATCTTATCTTATCTTATCTTATCTTATCTTATCTTATCTTATCTTATCTTATCTTATCTTAGTGGACTGACTATTTCCCTGATTTTTTTCTTGTTATTTATATGTTGAAAGAAATTTTTTTATTATCTTTGACTTTTGTTGCAAGTCTTTGTTCATTCTGAGCCTTTACTTTCCTGGCTTCATCTTTGCAGATTCTGGCTATCTGCTGATATTCTGCCTTAGCTATGTGTCCCTCTTTTCATTTTTTGTAATTGTCCTTTTTGTCTTTCAGTGTATCTGAGAGTTCGAGGCTTCCGGGTGGCTCCGCTGGCGTCGCTAGCCTTCTCGGAGGCTCCGTTCTTCTGGGTTTGTGAAGCCGCATAAACAGCGAACACCAGCTGTTTTATTGCGGTGATAAATCCCCCCTTCGGGCAAAGAAGAGGTGAAGAGCATCAGGCTACGGTTGAGTTCCTCTGAAGTCTCCCTGGTAACGTTATCAGGGTGGAAGAGTGAGAACTCCCTAGGAAAAAGCTTGAAGAAGCTCCTACCCAGAGACGTTCCTGTTTGTAAACAGGCTTAGACGCTGCGACCAACTCCTGCTCGAGGAAAATTTTTTAAAAGAGACCTACATGCAGGCGGAGTGAATACAGGAGTCTAGTATTGCAAGTATTTCTTTTTATTTTACTTCTGACCACGTATTTCTATAATCAACATAATGTACCTAAGATGGCGATCGCTTTTGCTGTAAAGAGAAAGTTACTGGAAAGCGAAAGTGAACTCTTTTTTTCTTCTTTCTTTGTCTAAAGCATTTATAGCGATCGCTATAAGATTTACATTTTAAAATCTTATAAATTGTAATTCAAGAAGATAAGAGGATATATTTTGGTAAAATTTTTGGTTTGAACAAAATGACTTCTAGACAAACTAAGTTAGTTTCCTCAAAGGTAGTATCTTCTCCAGCTCAGCCCTCTAAAGCAGTGACCAGCTCTTTTGCTCCCCCCCTCCTTCTTCAGCAACTACAGAATCTCACCCTTTGCCTATACAAGCTCCTTCAGAAATGCTTACTGTGAAAGATCTACAGGCTGCATTGTTAACAATGACTCTTAATTTGACTGAGGAGTTGGAGAGAAGATTTGAAAAAAGGTTTGATAAAATGGAGAAAAAGTTGGAGAGTAAGATTGAGGATTTGGAGAATAAGATTGAGAACCAAGGCAAAGGTGTATCTGATGAACTGGAAAAAATTAAGGCAACAATCCAGACCCATAATATGGAAATAAGAGAGGATATTGTGGAAGCTGTTAAGGGGGTCTGGGAGGGTATTGAAGAAAAGGTTCAGGAGGTCGAGCAACAAATGAAAAATGAATTATATGATCATGCTTTGATGGTGCAATACAATCAGATGTTGTCTGCTATTAGAATTAGAGGCCTGAGGGAGGTACCAAATGAGACTCAGGATGACTTGAGAAGAATCTTTGAGGAAGCCTTGGAAAAAATTTTAAACGATGCTGTCAAGAATTTTTCCTGGCAAATTGATAGAATATACAGAATTAATTCACGGATTGCAAGACAAAGAAATTTACCTAGAGATGTTGTTATTTATTTTGTAACAAGGAGATTCAGAAATCATGTTCTTACAGTATCTTATAATAAGATATTAAATGTTGCTGGTCAGGAGGTTGTGGTTCTGAAGGAGATTCCTCCAAAGATGTTGAGAGCTAGAAAAGACTATGCATTTTTGGTTGCTGAGCTTAAAATACGTGCTTTACAATATAGATGGGAGGTTCCAGCTGGACTTTCATTATCATATCAGGGTAAAAGATATTATTTGAATTCTGTTGCAAAAGCGAAAGATTTTGTCGAGAACGTGCTGAAGGCTAGTAGACCCCCATCTTCGATACCAAAAAATGCGGATTTGTCAAAAGAAGAAGGGATGGAATTATTACAACTACAATCTTCAGACTCACAGCCCCCTCCAGCAGCTAGAGGAGTTTCGATGGAGTTGCCCGTACAGAGTATTGATATTTTCCAACCCCTGGAAATAGAGAAATCTAAAGATCAAAGGCAAACTAGATCAGCTACCAAGCGTATGGAAGAACAAGAAAAAGAACAACAACATTTACGTACATCTGCAAGTTTGGAAGCCATGGGAGCTAGACCAAAGAACCAAACGGCGAAAATTGATTTGGTCTTGCAAAAGCTTTCTCAATCTGGCCATGTCAAATAAATATTTGACATGGAATGTCAACGGTTTAAATTCTCCTCAGAAGAGGAAAAAGATATTTCACTATCTGACTCAATGTAAAAATGATGTAATTTGCCTACAAGAAACACATATTAGATCTAGTGATCAGAAATATTTGATAAATAACAAATTAGGTTCACATTTTGTGGCAGCGGCTAAAGAGAAGAAGAATGGAATTGCTATTTATGTTAAAAATCACATAAACGCTAAGTTAATAGAAGCAGATGTTGAAGGCAGATTTCTAGTAATTGAAATTTTAATAGACGGGAAGAAAGTTCTCTTGATGGGTATTTACGCACCAAATCAACACCAAGGGAACTTTTATAAATTGATACATAAAAAATTAACACAATTTAACTATAGGTCTTGTATTCTAATGGGAGATTGGAATGGTGTTATGGACATTAGTTTAGACAAGAAGAAAACATCGCCAATCCCTCAAACACGCTCTATGCTGCCTAAATCTTTTTTTGATATTAAGGATTATTTTGATTTGATAGATATATGGAGAGAAAGAAATGGTAAAGAGCAAGAATTTACTTTTTTTTCTGATAGACATCAATCATTTTCTAGAATTGATTTTATACTAACTACAAGTGACTTTATTTCTGGGGTAAGGAAGATAAAAATTTTGCCCAAAGTTTTATCAGATCATAATCCGGTTTGGATGGAGTTAATGGTGGGTCAGACTCCTAGAAGATCTTAGAGACTCAATGAAAACCTGTTTCAATATGACTCAAACGTGCTTGAATGTAAAAGTGCCATGAAGGAATTTTTTATGTAAAATCTTCATAAGGGTACAACAATAGAAATGGTGTGGGATGCCAGTAAAGCTTTTATGCGTGGGGTTTTAATTGATATGAATAAAAGGTATAGACGTAAATGGGAGGAAAAAAGAATGGAATTAGAGGAGGAAATAAGAAAGAAAGAGCAACTTTTAGTAAAGAGACCAGATGATAAAAATATTAAAGAGGGTATTAAGATTTTACAGAAACAATTTGACTTGTTGATGGCTGACCAAGTTGCTAGGAATATGCAATATGCTAAACATAACACATTTTTTAATTCTAATAAACCTGGCAGATGGTTGGCCTATACATTAAGGAAAAAACAAAAATCCCGCATTATTGATAAAATAGAATATAGAGGGAAGGTGGTATTTCAACAAGAAACTATTAAAAAGCCTTTTTAGAATTTTACTCCAAGTTATATGCTGAAGATAAGATACAAGGGAATGAGATAGAACTTTTTTTGCAAAATGAGAATGTATTGACAATTACTAGTGAACAAAGAGATAGCCTAAATAGATTAATTACATCAGATGAAATAATTTCAGTGATTAAACAATTGAAAATGGGAAAATCTCCTGGGACGGATGGTTTAACGGCAGCTTATTATAAGCATTTTCAAATGGAAATGATGGAACCCCTTAGAGAGTTGTTTGTCAATATACAAGAGGGTGGTCAGGTTCCACCTTCGTGGAAAACGGCTTATGTTTCTTTAATTCCTAAAGAGGGAAGAGATAATGTTCAACCAGAAAATTTTAGACCTATTTCATTGTTGAATACGGATTATAAGATTTTTGCTAAAATTTTGGCTAACAGACTAATGAAAGTTTTACAAACAATAATTCATTCAGATCAAACTGGCTTTTTGCAAGGGAGACAGATGAAAACTAATGTTAGACAACTTATTAATATATTAGAATATTTGGACAAGCATATCCAGGTACCTGCAGTTCTTATGTTTCTGGACGTGGAAAAAGCTTTTGATAGACTGAACTGGTTGTTTTTGAAAAAGTTAATAGTTAGGATGGGAATGGGGGACCAGTTTATTAATTCCATATTGGCTGTTTATCAGAAACAAACAGGTCAGATTATTGTGAATGGGCACTTAACAGATTCATTTAAGATAGAGAAAGGTACTAGACAGGGATGTCCTTTATCTCCATTGTTGTTTATTTTAACGTTAGAGGTCTTATTGAATAAGATAAGAGCAGTAGATGATTTAAAAGGTATACAGATTAGACAACATGATTATAAATTATGTGCTTTTGCTGATGACCTGCTTGTGACATTGTCTCAACCAAAGCAGTCAGTACAGATTTTGATGGAGTTAATTAAAAATTATGGTAGGGTATCGGGTTTTAAACTAAACATATCTAAGACAAAAATGTTAGCAAAAAATTTGGATGGTAATTTAAAACAAGCCTTGGAAAGAATAACAGGTTGTGAAATAGTTAAGAAAGTTAAATATTTAGGAATTGATATTGAAGCTTCTAATGGGAAATTATATAAAAACAATTACCAAGTCTTGTGGAATAAGATTCAAATAGAATTGGATAAATGGGCTAAATTACAATTATCTTTGTTGGGTAGGATAGCAGCAGTTAAAATTAATGTAATGCCAAAATTTTTATTTCTTTTTCAAATGCTACCTATACTTAAAAAAGATGCGAATTTGGATGAGTGGCAGAAGGGTATTAATAGATTTGTCTGGAATGGCAAGAAACCGAGGATTAAATTAAAAATTATTCAGGATATAAGGGAAAGAGGTGGTTTGAAAATGCCCAATTTTAAGTTGTACTATCATGCTGCTGCTTTAGTAGCGATAAGTGATTGGATTAATTTAACCAATGATATAATATTGAATATTGAAGGGTACGGCTTATTATACGGTTGGCATGCATATCTGGTTTATGATAAAAAGGTGGATAGGAGCTTCAAAGAGCACATATTGAGAAGCACTCTGCTGCATGTCTGGAAAAAGTATCAGTATAAATTAAATGCAAAGATTCCTCTTTGGACAGTTCCCAGACACGCAGTAGATAATATAAATAGATCACAAGTTTTAGATGTGGTGCCTTATGAGAAACTCCTAATTAAAGAAGGGAATTTGCCAGTACTGAAGTCTTTGAATATGTTAAGGGATGAAGGAATTGTTTATACTTGGTTTCTATATGCACAATTGGAGTCTAGATGGAAAAAAGACTTTAAGATGGGCCTATCTTCAACAGATGAAAATTTAATTAAACAAGTCATAGATCAAAGGCCCATGCATATTAAAAGATTGTATAATGCATTGATAGAAATTGATTCTGAAACTGAGTTGGTTAAGGATTGTATGATAAAATGGGGACAAAATTTTGGACAACCAGTCATGATGAATACTTGGGAAAGGAACTGGGTGAAAAATGTAAAATTTACACGAGCAACTCATTTAAGAGAAAATTTTTATAAAATGTTCTACAGGTGGCATCTGGACAAAAAAAATTATCATGTATGTATCCTAATTTACAAGCTAAGTGCTGGAGGTGTGATAGTACGGATGCTACTTATTTTCATGTATGGTGGACTTGTAAAAAAATTAAGGCTTTTTGGATAAAAATATGGTGGATTCTTCAAAATATCTTGAAAAAACGTATTGAATTTTTACCACAGATGTTTTTGCTTGGTATTATAAAAGCCTGTACCACCAGAGAGACAAATTTAATCTTGAATTTGATCACAGCAGCAAGATTGTTGGTGGGACAATATTGGAAGAAGCCAGAATTACCATCTATTGAAGAATGGATTTTGAAAGTAATAAATATGGCAGAAATGGCCAAAATCTCTGCATATTTGAAGGACCATTCAAATGAGAAATATATGATGGATTGGAAAAGATGGATAGACTATATACAAGAGAGATATCATTTTAAGAAATTGTATTTAGCATATAATTAAATACTTATCTGTTAGGTTGTAAAATACAGTACTTTCAATAGGTTCTAAATAATATGTTGGGGTAATTTAGTGGGTTTTCTTGTGTTTCTACCCTGTATTCACTCTGGGAAGTCGGGGGGTGGTGGTTGGGGGGATTCATAATCTTATTATTTGTAATATCTGATATTTAATTGTGTTATATAAGTTTAGATATGGATTGTTTCAGCGGCACCTTGGAACCACATTTGAGGAGGAGGAGGAGTCTGAGGAGTGAAGGAGAAGGGAAGTAGGGAGTTGTAGGAGGAACGAGGAGAGTGAGGGAGGTAGAGAAAGTGGGGGGATAGAAGTTGAAAGGGAGAGGTAGAGGGGGATGTGGTTGGTAAGGTGCCTTATGATATTTGTATACTATACACAATTTTATTGTAGTAACTATTTTTTGTTTTGTTATAATTATAAAACTAATAAAAATTAAAATTCCAGTGTATCAGAGAGTTCATTGTGCAGCCGTGCTGTTTTTTCTTGGATTTCTTGTTTTTCTTTTTTCAGCAATATTGTGCTGGACTGGGCTTTTATGAATGTATTTTTCAGAGTTTCCCAAGCTTCTGGAGTTATTTTCCCCTTTAGGATTTTCATCCAAGGAATCTTTACCAAGTTCTCTCTGAGTTTGTTAAAATCAGCCCTTTTAAAATCTAAGACTCTGGTATCATTATGTTCTATTGCTTGTGTTAGTATTATATTGAATTCCAGTATGACATGGTCACTCTCACCCAAGGTTCCTACAGTTTCAACTCCCTCTATCACTTCTTCTCTGAATTAAGTCCAGTATGGCTGTCCCTCTAGTTTCCTCCTCTACCTTTTGGACAACAAAGTTGTCAGCTAGGTTGGTCAGGAACCTATTAGATTTCGATAGGGTGGGTTCTTCAGGGGAAGGAAATTAGCAAGTTTTAAAGCTCAGTGCCTGAAGTGCCTGATTTGTCTGTGATTTGCTACCATAGAGAGAGAACCAGGACTGTTGCTGTAACCACTGACAAATTACTGGAATGGATTACTATTGTTGCCACAGATGGAGAATATATAGCGGTCTCCCACAGGAAATTCCCCATCCCATTTTGGAGCCCATTAAGAGTGCTTTTATTTTTAGTTCTAAAGCAATAAAATATATAAGGGGGACAAATCTCCCTATCCTCTTCTTACTTTTCAACTCATAACCCTTAAAAAATAAAAATACATTTTCTTTCCACTTTCAAGTATAGCCAGCTTGCTTATAGGCGGAAAATTTATATTTCCAATTAGATGTTTTGCGTGTATACGATGTTGCTTACTCAGTTGAACCTCTTTATATTACTAAAACTTTTGTGTCTATTTGTAATCTTCAGTTGTATGAAATTATTAATTTATTAAACCAAGGTAACTCAAATGCGCTAACCTACAGAATATGAGGATACATCTCTCCTGTGGGAATTAAATTTGGGAAAGCTATAGCTGCTTCAACACCACTGCGATTTCTGGCTACACTTCCCAGAAATTCTTTTTTGTCTTTCAGTGCCTCTCACAGTTACTATTTTTGAGCCAGATCTCACCTAATCTGTACTTATATTTTTTATTTTTCCTGCATAAATGAAAAACTTTTCTTTTCTCCACTTTAAAATGTTCCAATTTGTCAAGATCTTTTTGAATCCTGAGCTTGTTTTCTGGGGTGTTGGCTATTCCTGCCAGTTTAGTGTCATCTGCAAATTTGATGAGTTCCCCTTCTATTCCCTTATCTAAGTCATTGATGAAGATATTGAAGAGTATTAGGCCTAAGAGGAAACCTTGTGGTACCCCACTGCTTACTTCTCTCCATGTGGATGTAGTATCATTGAGGACTACTCATGGAGTATGGTTTATCAGCCAGCTACAAATACATCTGGTGCTGATGTTGTCTATTCCACCTTTTTCTAGCTTACCAAGCAGTACATTGTGGTCTACTTTGTTGAATGCCTTACTGAAATCTAAATATACTATGTCCACAGCGTTTTGCTGGTCTACTAATTTGGTCACTTTATCAAAGAATGAAATAAGATTGGTTGGGCATGATCTGTTTTTAACAAACCCGTGCTGGCTACTAGTTATAACTTTGTTTGCTTCTAGTTGTTTACAGATTGTTTTTATTATCTTTTTCAGGATCTTCCCAGTTATTGATGTTAGACTAATTGATCTGTAGTTTCCTAGGTCTGTTTTTTTCCCTTTCTTGAAGATGGGAATCACATCAGTCCTTCCCTCGTGCTCCAGGATTTTTGAAAGATATGGTGCAATGGTTCCGAGATAACATCTGCCAGCTCCTTCAGAACTCTGGAATGTAATCTGTCAGGTCCTGGTGATTTATATTCGTCAAGGTTGGATAGGTGTTCTCTTACCATTTTCTTGCTTACTGTAATTTTTTTTCCCTAGTTTGTCTTTTGCAGCAGTTTTTTGGTATGTTGTGCTATAATTTCTTTTTGTGTGAAGACTGATACAAAGAATGAGTTAAGCAGCTCTGCTTTCTCTCTATTGCTTGTTACTTTCTTGCCATCTTCTCTCTTTAGTGGACCTACAGTTTCCTTGACTTTTTTCTTATTATTAATATGTTGAAAGAAACTTTTTTTATTATCCTTGATTTCTGTTGCAAGTCTTTGTTCATTCTGAGCCTTTGCTTTTCTGACTTTGTCTTTTCATGTTCTGTCTGTCTGCTGATAATCAGCCTTAGTTATATGTCCCTCTTTCCATTTTTTTGTACTTGTCCTTTTTGTCTTTCAGTTTGTCCGAGAGATCTTTGTGCAGCCATGCTGGTTTCTTCTCGACTTTCCTGTTTTTCTTTTACAGTGGTATTGTACTGGATTAGGCTTTTATGATAGCATTTTTCAGAGTTTCCCATGCTTCTTGAGTTGTTTTCCCCTTTAGGATTTTCACCCATGGAATCTTTCCTAGGCTCTCTCTGAGTTTGTTAAAATCAGCTCTTTTGAAGTTTAAGACATTGGTTGAATTATTTTCTATTGCTTGTGTTTGCATTATATTGAATTCCAGTATGACATGGTCACTTTACCCTAAGGTTCCAGCAACTTCAACTCCTTCTATCACTTTTTCTCTATTAGTAAGAACTAGTTCCCTCCTCTACCTTTTAGATGACAAAGTTGTCGGCTAGGTTGGTTAGGAATCTGTATGATATTCCACTAGCTGCAGAGTTGGTCTCCCAGCTGATATCTGGGTAGCTGGAGTCTTCCATTACTACTTATCTTATTACTTATTACTACTTATCTAATTCAAAGGAAGAAGCAGCATACATATAACAAACCCAATGCCCAATCTAGCCAGAAACAGCACCATTAAAACTGAGCAATCGATTTCCCCCTAGATGGAAATACACAGACCCCCCAACCTCCCCCTCAAAGAAAAACATGCAGACACCTAGCAAAGAAATAACATCAAATATCCCTAAAAAAGTCACATCAACATACACACCTGAGACAAAGAAAAGCACCTCAGACTGAACCCCCCCTCCCCCAAAAAAGAAGGCGAGTGCTGGTGATATTAGATTATATTCTCAAAGAAACAAAATCAGCCATCTGCAGACCGGATATACAATCCAGGGAGATATGTTTTCTCCCTGGAGCAAAAATCAAAGACATGGCTGAGAACCTAACCAAAATAATTAGGGCCACAGATTACTACCCACTCCTATCCTTCACATTGGGACGAATGACACAACAAGGAACCTGAGCACAATACTGAGAGACTATAAGCAACTAGGCAATAAAGTTAAGGAGCTAGGAGCACAAGTAGTGTTCTCATCAGTACTCCCAACAAAAGGCCAACCCCATTGAGGGAAAAAAGAATTCCAGAAATAAACCACTGGGTAAAGGTTGATGTTGCCAAGAAAAATTTGGTTTCCTGGACCATGGACTGCATTTCTTACACAATGGATTCTTGGCAAGGGATGGGCTGCACCTCACGAAAACAGGGAAAAATGTACTTGGAAAAAGACTGGCCCAACTCATTAGAAGGGCTTTAAACTAAAATTGAGGGGGAAGGGGGACCAATCATTAGAATCTCTAGAACACAAAACCAATCATAAATCCCAAGAAAACAAATCATACAAAGAGGTAGGGAGTGATGAGAAGAAGAAAAAAATCAAACAACTATCAGGAGATCCAGAAAACATACCCACAGACAGACATAAAAGTCTTAGGTGTTTATATACAAATGTATTTGAAGGGCTGCCACAAAGAAGAGGGCATCAAACTATTCTCCAAAGCACCAGAGGGCAGGACAAGAAACAATGGTTGGAAACTGACCAAAGAGAGAAGCAACCTGGAATTAAGGAGAAACTTCCTAACAGTGAGGACAATTAACTAGTGGAACAGCTTGCCTTCAGAAATCATGGGCATTCCATTACTGGAGGTTCTATTCTATTTTATAATGAAGACAAGAAATCTTTAAGTTTAACCTAGTGGATGCTCAAGTACACACATAGCTGCCAAAGAGATGCAGCTACAAAGAGCAGTAATAGGTAAATTGTGTCACTGAAGGTTTAATTTACAATGAATGAAGCCATCAGAACAAAGGTAAATATTTGAAGGCATTAGACCTGATGCAACTATTGAAATTATGGCTTTGTATGACTAGCCCTTTAATACAGTGGATGATGCAAACTTTAATGCCACTCTAGTTGCTTCTCCTTGACTAGGATATTCTTGCACATTAGCAGCCTTCTTTATATCACCAAAGTAGTGAGAAAATTTGGATCTATATAAAATAGTAGGTTCTGGCAAATGCAAGAATTCATATCAGACATTTAGTTGAGTTGAAGTAGAAGTTACATGTCATCTCAAATAGAATAGAAGGTAAGTGAGGCCTTGGCAACCAGGCTTGAGAGCTGGCTATAAGGGCAGCTACACTTCAACTATAGTTTCATGATCACAAAATTCATAGATAAACATGCATAAGTTGTTCTTGCAGGTTTTTCCCATGGTACTTAAGAGAACACTTGAAGAAATGGGGTCTGAGAACAGCACAGCCTAATTTGCAAATATCCACCATTCAGTTTCCCCTATCCATGTCCAAATCCCATGGCATGGTCTCCTCCATGCATAGTCCAGCCATTTGATTGTGGCAATAAATAAATAAAGCTGACCATGGTTAATGACCTGGTTGGATTAGATAGGTTGCAGAGGCAGAGACCCTCTTTGAGGGAGATGGGCAGCTTAGAAATGCAAAATATTAAATAAACAAACAAACAAATAAAGAAACAAACAAACAAACAAATAAATGTGTGTGGTGTGTACTTTGTGCTAGGCAGAATAATACTCATGGATGCATATCTGCCTGACAGACATGTCACTACTTTTACAGCATCCCCTCTTTACCCCGGGATTCATATGTTTCTAGTAAATGCATGTAAAAGAAGACAAATGTGTCCAATATACTTTGCATACATTATTGTACTTCATATAAGGATGCTGCTACAGCTACTGTAAGTTGTAAGCTATATATGTGACTACTTCTGTGCCAGTTAACTAATACATTGATATGTGAAGTGTAAATGATCTAATTTTCATATAGATGGTAAGCTTCAGGATACATTTAAAACTGACTGTCCACAGTTATTACTGTAAGTAGTTTGAATTCAAATGGACATATGATTCCATCTAATTAACTTTGTTGAACATAGCCATGGCACTACTATCTCTGCTATTTTTTGCAAACTTCATAAATGTTGTAAGCTACCCAGTTTCACTTGACAGTGAGATGGGTGGCATATACATTTAATAAATAAATAAAATAAAAGAATAGATAAATACCATTGAGGTAAATCTTAGATATATCCTGGATTAGAATTACACTATCATACCATATGTTTATAGTCTTGTTAAAACCCTTATATGTTTCAGAAATGTTATGCTGTAATAAAAGAATATAAATACCAGATAGATTCCCTTGTTAGTTGACTAATTACAAACGACTGGGATTAGTGGCTTGGATCAAGAATCTCAATCCTAAAATGATGTACTTGGATAGAATAAGATCATCTGGATCCAGTCCAATGTTCACTAGCAATTAAAAATTTTGATCAGAAGAATTGGTTGCTATTTATCACCAGTGGCACACTGGTGGTATGATGTCCTTTAGTTTCAGTGTGGCTTTTATGTGATCCTTAAACAAGATCACTTAAATAAAATAAGTCCAGTTTTATGTAGTGGCTTGAAGAGGTGGAGATCAGGCTTTAAACTTAATGTGGCTGAATGAATCTAGTCCTTTCACAATCTCTTAGGTTTAACCCTCTAAGGATAAAGAGGGTAGCAATTCATATATGCTGAATTATGCTCTTGGAGGAAGAATAGGGTAGAAATAACATTTTTAAAATTACATTGCATGATTGGCTTATTTATATAATCCCTCTTTTAGGGTCATCCTTGTGTGCTTTAAGGCAGAAAAAACATATCCAAAGAACAATAACAAATCCCATAAATCAGGCAGGGAAAGTATGATAGTTCTCTTCATTGGTTAAAACTGTTTAAAATAGTCAATTTTTAAAACTAAATCAAAATGACTAGATTCAAAGCAATATTCTGCTCAATTTTAAGTTGACTTAATTGTGTGAGCGATACTGATGAATATTTATACCAGATGAAAAAGCAGATGAGTTCTCTTATTACCTGTCTCTTCTTGCATTTAAAACTGATGACTGTCCATTCACTATGGACTGATGAGTTATTGGTGGCGATGCTTTGGAAGTGGTAGAGGAGGTAGTAGAATTGTTAGTAGTGAGGTCTAGCCCACCATGCTTAATGCCATTGTCTTCCATATTGTGAACTCCAGTAACTTCTTTCCATAACTGCTGAATCTCAGCAGGACTTAAGCCAGCTATAAAATGAAAGAGAGCTCCAATAATATAAGAAAGTGAGAAGTTCATGGATTGTTAATGGATTAATGCTAACAATAAAGATGATATAGTTTCCCAAATGTAGTAAAATACAATTTCATTTTGCCAAATTTCAATTAAAGTCAATTAAAAGTCACCAACCTACATAATATAATCTTTCTTGAAACACTTGTTCAGGGATCAATAGGAGGAAGCTACAACCAACAAAAGCAACTGCTATTTGAAAAACAGGTGTTAAAAGAAATATTTAAATGAGATTTTCCATAGCTTTTGGAATATTTTCTTATTTCTGAAGTATGGCTAAATGTATATATCCAAAGTTCACGACTGTCTTTACAAAACTGAAATGGAAAACTAAAAATGAAAAGTGGCTTTAATACAAATGCTAGTATTCACAAGCTTATTTCAGAAAAAAATACAAGAAGGAAACTAAAGCTTTTAATAACATTAAGGGCAGAATTTCAGCTAATAGGTGATTTTTGTCTCATGAATTAAATTTGCATTTAATTTAAAATTTCAGTCAAAAAATCATTTCTAAAAGGAAATTGTTTTACTAGAAGAAAAATACTTCAATGGTCATTGCTCCAAGTGTGCCACTTCAGCAGGGAAGAAATGAGAGAAATGAATAGCAAGAATCTTACAAATTAGCATATCAAGACATCTAGCATTACTTTGACCAAATATACGTAACACATTTCTGATCATTTTGGGGTATTTTTTGGCCATATACAAAAACAAACACTGAAGATCCTTAATATCTGAAGCAAATATATACATTCTATCCTCTCTTTTACTATTAGGAATGTTTTCAAAAATGCAGTATTTCGTTTCAATTATTCAAATGGACATCATTAATTTTATAAGCAAGACTAATATTTTATAAGCAACTGCATGTCAATCATGTTAAATAAAGTTGAATATTATTTTTAGAAAAAAGAAACATTTCAGTGCAGGCTTGCCTATCTTTTATCAGAAATTTGTTCCATAAAAAAGGAGATTGTCACCATAAGCATCCGCAGACAAGGCAATAAAGACCGACAAAATTAGCTTCACAGTATAACAATGCAAAATCTAGCATTTAGGTATTTTGGTATGATGCCACAATACAAGTATAAAAGGGCGGAGCTTGCACTGTGAAGTCACAATTCACTTTTCATCACTTGGCCTTCAACATGGTTAAGAACAGATGTCTATGGTCACTACGATGTCTTCTAGCACTCAGCAGCAGAACAGCTCCATCAGAATGAAAAAGTGTTGAGGCTATAAGGAAGCAGATAATCCCTTAAATATCATTGATTAGAGCTTTTTAGGATACCTCTCCCCAAACAATGATTAATGTCTAATTGGCAGTCAGGTCATAGTTGTCAGCATACAACCAATAAATATGAACTTAAGGAGCTTAGTACATTAATTGTGTACTGGATTGAAATATGAAATCACACTTAGTTAGAACTATTCAAGAGAAGTATGATAATAATCTAATATTGAGGTTACTAATGAATAACTATTGTGACAAGGCAACTGTGTCTCTTATACCAACTATTTTGATACAAAAGTTCTTTGCTCTCTGAAGATAAATCAACAAGTGCCCTCTACTAAATATCAATTCAATCAATTCTTATACTGAAACAAAGGGATGTCAGTTTTACCAGGATTCACATTTACCTTATTTGCTCACTGCTGCACTGAAGTAATCCATTTTAGTTGTGAATTACCTGAATCAGAGAAATAGAGCTGCCATTCACTAATGTATTGATAATATCTCATTCTAAATCCCCCAACAGCCATTACCAGAAGCTTCATATAGACCAGTGATGGCGAACCTTTTAGAGACAGAGTGCCCAAATTGCAACCCCAAACCCACTTATGTATTGTCGGGTGCCGGGTGGGCGTGGTTCATTGGGTGGATGTGGCCAATTGGGTGGATGTGGCCCATTGGGTGGGCATGGCCCATTGGGTGGGCATGGCTGCAGCAGTAATGGCAGACTGGGACTAAAAAAGTCCAATCAATCAATTCCAACTTTGCGAGATCTTTTTTTCCTTGCGAGAAGTTGAAATTGATTATTGAACCTTTTTTTTGCACATGGCGAAGCCCTAAAGCAGTGATGGCAAACCTTTTAGAGACCGAGCGCCCAAAAACTGGCCCCACCCCTGCCCCACCCTCATTCTGCCCCCCCATTCCCTGTCCTGCCTGCCCGCAGGGCCACTCACCGCCTCCAGGGCCCGCCACAAATCACCCAGGCAGCCCAGCAGCGCTATGGCGGTCATGCCCTCTGCCTGCGCCCTGCAGCATCAACTGTGCATAATGGGGTGTGAGGACAGAGTCTTGTCTACACTGCCTGGCTGCCATGTCCTTGGCTGCACTGCTCCGAGTGGGCCACACTCAGGGGCGACTCTCCTTCAGGGGGCTGCTGGAGAGAGGGGGTCATGGGGGGAAGCAAGGCTGGGGCAACAGCACATGTGCCTACAGAGAGGGCTTCGAGTGCCACCTCTGGCACCCGTGCCATAGGTTCGCCACCACTGATATAGACAATAAAGAACATTTGGAACAAAATGTCTTGGCAGATCCTCATAGATGCAATCTTCCAATACCAACTCTCTGAAACCAACTTTGAAAACAGAAGTATAACAACTGCAACATAATGCTTCCCATTTCTGGCTTATCTGAAATTCTAGAGAAATTGATCCAAACAATCAATTTCTTTCAAAAAGCTGCTGACAGATGAAACAGAAATAGCAATATTAGTCCCCTACCCCTAGTCCTCCTTTTACTAAAGGTCCTCCATTACACTGAACAAGAATACTTTCTCTTTCAAAATTTGATCCCAAATTAGAAAGGATACAGATGACCAATGTCCACCCAAAACACTGGCAATTATGCTACCACAATGCCAAAGGGACACAGAAGAAGGCATTTTTAAAGTCTACAACTGTTTACCAAGTAAGATTAGGATGTAATTGACTGATCAGAGTGTACGGTTTGGGTACCATCTGATGCAGTGTAACTATAATCTGATTGATGGCCCATAAATCCTGACAGAAAGGACAAGAGCCATTGGGTTTTTTGACAGATCATATTGGTGTATTGTAAGGGCTAATGACCTCCTTAATGAGCCCATTAGGAAGGAAGTTCTCAATAATAGGTTCCAAGCCCTGCAACGCTTCAACATTGATAGGGTATTGGCACACAGAAACAGACTGTGAATCTCAAAAGAGGTATTTCAACAGGGGATGCTTTAATAGCCCATCCAGTAGACAGTTGTGTATTGAGCAGGATGCCCTGGTGTCAATAAAAAATGGCACAGATCTCCCTCTGACTTGGATTTTTACTAGGAATGCAGAAGAAGGGGTTTGTGAAAGGTCTGGGAGACAAAAGTCCCCCTGCCCGTGATTCCCCTAATACTGTATCTCTGCCAAGAGATGGGGTGTGGAGCAGACTGGGTACACAAAGGGCATTTCCTACTCAAGTGGGTAAATTTCTTGCAGATTCTGCATTAGCTATGCTGCAGGGAAAACAGTTGTAGTTGATTATTATGAGTAGCCTGAAACCTGGAGATCATTACCTTATTCCTGATAAGACCACCTTGCCCAACTGTTCTGTGATAAGCACTTCCTCCCCTCCCCCATTTCCTAATGTTCCTTTCTGTAGGGCTTGGGCAAGCAGCACAATACTGCATTTTTTCTCCTTGGCATTCTTAGCATCTACTTCAGGTCTAGCAACATAAACTCTGCAGGCCACTTCTAGCAGCTTTTCCATTTTTTTTTCAGTGGAAGCGCTATCCAATATTTGCATTTTCTGTTTGATATCAGGGGCACTACTTTGACCAATAAAAGGCGTATTAACCAAGCAGTGGTTCTCTGGAACCTCTGGATTCAGATCACTGTATTTCCAAAAGGTCCGAAATAGAAGCTCAAGGAAATCACTCAGGCTTTTGGAAGGTAACTGATGAATATCATATATTTGCCCAAGATTCTTCTGCTTAGGGATAGCCATTTATAAAGCATAATCCTGAAATTCCTTTAACTTTCCATAGTCTGTTGGGCCACAAGACATTCATCCCTTACAATGTAAATACCCCTGGACAGCAGTCAGAGCACTTAACAGGGGGTTACAAGCAGCTGGGATCGATTTCAAGCCTAGGCCTGGTCAACATTGGGAATTTTATAAAGGACCATTGAGCCAACAAACTATTGAAGCAAAAGAGTACAGGATTGGGTGGGGTTTCTTGACAAATAACACATTGCCTGACTATTTTAAGAACTTTATCAAAGATTCTGGACAAATATAGTCCTTTAACAGAAATTCAGCCATGGCTTTGAACCCCAATGTGTGCTTGCATGTAATTCTCTCAAAAGGGGCCATCACTCATATATTGAGAGATTTTTTTTTACCATCTCACACCCACAGCTCCCCTGGTAAACAGCACCCATTTTATGACCTCTGTGCCTATTCTGAGTGGTATATGACAGACATGGTGCAGGAAACTGAGAGGGGATAACTGCATACACATAACAAATGGAAAGGCAGCCTAAGGCAGCAGACTTGGTATAGTCGGCAAGACTATTTCTTCAACCATATTTACTGTCATCCTTACTGTGGGCCCTTATATGTATAATAGCTACTTTGCTAGGAAGCAAAACAATAAACGTAATATCTCAGCTCCATATTTAATGGCATTTCCTTGCACAATTAATAACCCATCCTCTTTCCATAAGGTGCCAAGGAAAAGTACCACTACATAAGCAAATCTGCTATCAGTATAAATATTGACAACCACACTTTCTGGCAACTCCAAGGTTCTAATCAAGGTGATAAGTTCAGCTTTCTGAGCTGAAGTTCTGGCCAAGAGAGCTTCTGCTTCCACTACCTGATCTAAACTGACCACAGTGTTGTCAGTTTAAAACTGATATTTAAAACTGCTGCTATCTGTACACACGTCCCTATCTGGATCCTCGAGGGGCCAATCAGTCAGATCTGGGTACCCAGAAAACACTTCAGAAATGGTTTGAACACAATAATGTGCAATATCTTGTTTCAGTTGGCGAAGAAAGGTGGCCAAGTTAAATTGAGTGCTCTGCTTTAACTGAATATGAGTATTATCTAGACCAGGGATTTTCAACCTTTTCACCCATTGTACCACTTTTAGGATATGGCAACATCCGAGTACCATCAGTTGCCTAGCAAGGTGTCAAAAACTTGATAACCCCCCCAAAAAAAGGAAAAAAGTGATAAAGTACAGGCAGTCCTCGACTTACAACCGTTCGCTTAGTGACTCTTAGAAGTTGCAATGGCACTGAAAAAGTGCCCCCCAAGCCACAGCCGAGCAAGACACCTGCCTGCCCACTGGTGGTG
Source organism: Bothrops alternatus (assembly GCA_034064705.1). Lineage (NCBI taxonomy): Eukaryota > Metazoa > Chordata > Lepidosauria > Squamata > Viperidae > Bothrops > Bothrops alternatus. The sequence continues at coordinate 8,827,137 of JARGCV010000006.1, read as the reverse complement.
CTCTTCCTCCTGTCCGAGGTTTTCATTGTGAGCATTTCTGTTGAGGATTGGCAGCGGGGGTGGGGTGGGGGGTGTTCGGTTTTTATTCCCCCCTGTCTGCTGGGTGATTGCAGGAGGTTTTGGTCACTTCACATGACACTGGGACACTGTGACCTTCATAAATATGAATCAGTTGCCAAGCATCTGAATATAAATCACAAGACCCTGGAGATGCTGCAACATTCCAGCTGATTGGCACTTCTTCTGGGCTCAGCAGAAGCGCCAGGATCAGTGCCACTTTCTAGCTGATTGGTGCTTCTTCAGGGCTCAGCAGAAGCACCAGGATCAGCACCAAGCTCCAGCTGGAGTCTGGCGCTGATCCTGGTGCTTCCACTGAGCCCTGACAGCCCCGAAGAAACGCTGATCAGCTGAAAAGTGGCACTGATCCTGGCGCTTCTGCTGAGCCCTGACAGCCCTGCAGCTCCAGCCATCTCTCACTCAGGCTTATGCGGTGCTGCCACCGGTTCAGCTGATTCCCCTCCCCCACTACCACTTTTCTAGGATGGTCGCGTACCACCTGCCAGGTGCCAATGTACCACAGGTGGTACCTGTACCACTGGTCAAAAAGCCCTGATCTAGAAGAGCTATTTTATATTTTTCCAAGTGACTTGTCATTAGCCAATAATCTCCCTTAGATTCAAGCAAATATTTTATGGAATGGGAGGTTTCAGTAATGCAAAATTTAATTATTTGGCAGCATTTCAACATTTAGACCAATCATCAGAGTTATTAGAATCCTCATCAATATATTATAATCAATATAATATAATCTCCCCTTCATACTTTGAGTACTGCGCAAAAGAATGATCAATTAGTATAGGATAAACAGTGACAACATATGAGTGTTGTTATTAGGGCAGTGCACTGACATGGAGGTAGGCAAACAATGTATACAACAACAAAAGAAGAGTATTAGAAAGATGATAAAAAGCAAAAGCAGAAAAATTTCTTCAAGCCAGGAGTAAATGCTTTCTTGGAAAGCATAAAGAAGTTTTCCCCATCTGCAGGTCCAGGAAGAATATGAGCAATTCCAGAAAGAGAGAGGGTTTTAGTCTCTTTTGTTTGGGAGAAATCAAGTAATTTATCTTGATTTTTTGAAACACAGTTTGAGAAGCTGGAAATTTGATGCATATCCTAGTAATCCAGTTTGAGAAGCTGGAAATCTGATGCATATTCTAGCATATCTGGAGAAGCCACACATTTTAAACAATAGAACCATATTAAACCTCTATTTTTAAAAATGATAATTGAACATTTATGTAAGAATCTTCACATGAGATAAAACTCTTGCTTGTGCATTTATATTAAAAGAAAAAAATCATTGAAATCATAATATGACTCTTCACTGAATTCTCTGTAATACCCACAGTCTAAATATTTCTCATTCTTGGAAGTTTCAAGCTTAATTATCCAAACACTGCTACTGAGATAAAATATTTAACCTAAAGCTAGACATGAGCAGAGGATCAACTTTTCTTCATCCTTGAATTGCTGATCTGAGGAAAACCCTACCTGGAATATAAAATATGTGGTGGATTTGTTTTTTATTTTTAAATTGGTATGTTTGGATTTTACTAGTTACCATCTTGAAGGATGGGTTGCTGCTAATAGGAATAATTCAGTGGGTACCCATTCCAATTTCTTAGAGAATTGCATGTAATGTATGTTTTCCTGTGCCTTATAATAACAACGGGTGAGTACTTGCAATTTCCATTACTTCAAACTACACTTAATGGAGCAATGCAACTAATTCATTTGGGCCTTTTTTTTTCTTCTTTGGTATTTTTTCTTTAAAAAGTACATAAATGTAAGCCAATAATAAAAATAATCAAATCCTTTCCCACTGAATCATATATCTTTTAACCTGGACCAAAATGACCTACATATACTTGGAAGGATTTGATCTCATTATAAATTTGAAGAACATGGATAAACTCATATGACTTTCATCTGCATTGATTTTATTGCCAAATGACAAAATGTTATGATTAACTAAAATTATTCAATTAATCAAGATTATCAGAATTCTGACCATTTTCAGAAATCTCATTTAATAACACTAAAGTTCTGAACAATGTCTGACTGTAAGTTTCATCTTAAGCTAAGTATTAATGTGCATTACATTTACACCCTTTAGGACAAAGATGTATGACATGCACACACCTCTCAAAAACAGTCCTCTCTATTGAATTGTAATTTTTCATGGGAGAATTATGAAATTTGTGGAGTGTAATAAGTTGCTGTTGCATCTCCAAGGATATACACGTCTGCTGAGCTATAGTCATTTTTAATTCTTATGTTGTCAATAAACATGAATGATTTGTTAATTCATTCTGCAATTGATTCCAGATTCCAATCTAATCTGGCAAACATTCTGAGATTAAAATTATAGCAACAGTAGAATATACTTGCTATTGGAAAGACTGTATCTATATCATCGCCATACAAAAAAGTGCAGTTGTGAAGGAGAAACACTATATTAGCTATAATTCTGATACTTCCATGGTAAAGAACAAAAGTATTTTACAACCCAAAGATGTAGCTTTCCTTTCTTTTCATAAATGTATGGTAAAAAAACAATGGGAATTGCAAAGAGTTCTGTATTCAGTTAAAAAAACTGAATATACTATATATGCCAAAACAAGCTCTCAGAACCTGCATAGTCCCATCAGTTTCCATTCTATATCACTGATTTGTGACTACTAAAAAAACAGTGAATCATGGAAAATTGTTAAATTATTTTCAATCTTGGAAATAATAGAAAACATGCTAAACAAAAATGTAAAAATCCTGCTTTTACAGTTTGTTTTAAAGTATCAATGATACCCCTTTTGTTTTTAATTAAATGGAACACAAATTGTAAAAGTTTTCAGCACGTAAAGATGAACTATTCCCAAACAGCATTCTTCTATAAAAGCTACACACTTAAAAATACCAAACACTGCTTATATGAACAGCCGCCTGAATAAAATAAATGAATTTGAAATGTTTGAATAATCAAACTAAGTAAACATCTGAAACATTAAGTTGGAGATCATGATGAAGCTACAAACAGAAGAAGCTGTGGTCTAGAAATCAGTCATATCATACCTTGTGGCAATGACTGGATAGGAAGAGCAGGCTGGCCAGGAGGAATAGAAATGAGTCCCTGACGCTGAAGATTCAGCAGATGTTGCTGCTGTTGAAGTTGTTGCATTTGGAGGAGCTGCTGCTGGAAGACAAGCTGTTGGGCTGCTAACTGCTGCTGCTGTTGCTGCTGCTGTAAAACAGAAAAATGTATCAGAGAATGGAAAAAGGCAAGATTTAGTCAACAACTCTGGTTTATTTTAGTGATTAAATAGCAATAGCATTTGTAGAAATAGGGCTTTTTCTTAAAAAAGAAATCTTGGTTTAAAAATAATTAAATTTTAGTGGGAAAGATTATCTGCTTTTAGGACTCTTTTTTAGCAAAGAGTCAGAAGAAAGAAGACAACCACTTTTTCAACTTAAAGAACAAATGGATAAAATTCATGACATTTAAGTACAAATTTATATTGGCTGAAGGTGTAATTCTTTATCTCAAATTTTAATTCAAAAGCAGTCTTATTTTTCCAGCTGAGTAACTATGATCGGCAGTGGCCCGTAAAGGAAATCTCCAGTGATCTATTAGTAAACTGGGATGTAGCCTTCATTTTATTAGCCTGTTAGTTTCTTTGCTGCTCTTGCTGGACTACATTAGGTCCCTAGCATTATATTCATGGTAAAGAAGGATTCTATTATAAAGGAAAGAGCTAACTTCCTATTTTGTGAGGCGTTACAAGACAAGCCAGAGTTCTTTAGGCTCAGGAGGATATATGAATGTAGTCACACTTCAGAGAAAGACAAGCTGCTATGGAAGACCTTTCCTTTTTTTAGTTTGGAGAAGAGAAACTTCTGATGCGCTCATTGGAAAACAAACTGCATAATGGAGCAAGTTGTGTGGATTGCTCAGAGCCTCAGGAGAAATAAGGGAGCAATTTCTATTCTGTAGTTGATAGCTGTCTGAAATTCTATTTACAAATCCAAACAGAAACAATGCCTTGGGAGGTCAGAACTGGATGGTGCATGTTTGCATAATGGGCAGCTACTAGACAATGTCTAGGATACCTGCTGATTAATTTAACTACTTGAACATGTTTTGTTTATATTATATTTATAGCTGATGCAGTTTGCTGACAGGTGCAAGCTAGGCCTGAGAAACTGGCTTGTCAGGTTGATTTATGAGCACATCAAACTACAACTTTCTACTCACCATTCCAAACATATAGTAACAGTTCATTAATCAGGGTCTGTGACTTCAAAATCTATGCCCATTTTTTTTTACAATTTTCTACTAGCCATTACCCATTTCTGAACTAGGGATATACTTGAGTCATCCCTTTCCTATATCACAAAGAGAAGGTAAGTCTTTTATCAGTTCAAGCTTCCTTACATATATCAGTCAATCAGTACTTTGTTCACCACTGTATGAACACTGAAAGACAATAGAACTGGATGGCAAACTGCAGCCTCCGTAACTGCAAACAAAAGAAGCTGTGGCATTCTATTTCAATTGTTATTAGTTTCACTGAGTGTATTTAAGAACTGATCTTTAGGATGAAAGGGCTAAGGACTGTAACATTCTCATAGAAAGATTTAAATGAACTATTACAATCATATCCTTTATTATATAATCCAATTCTTTAAAGTTTAAAATGCTGATATTTAAAATTATACAGAATCCATCATTTTACTGAATGAATATTCAGAGTACTCAATGTAAATAAATATTATGCCCAATATAAAATCATTCTATATAACCTCCAATCTGTGTAATCCAAATATTTATTGTATCATATTTATTCTATCTACTGTAGCAATCTATCTGATCATCTTACCAATTCTATGGGCCATTTCATGAAGTCAGTTTTGTCTTCTTGCAATGTTCCCCAAGGACATTTTTGCACAGAGAATGTCTTGTATGAACCAGAATCTCCATGGATACAGCTGTCACTTCCTGGTGGTGATTTCTGCAATCACAGCACAGAGCATTTTTCCCAACCTCTTCAATTATGGAATCATCCTTAAGAAGCAAAATCTGTATCTACAGATATCTTAGTTCACCCAAGTTATTCTCTATATGAATAATATCCTAAGGGGACATTATTTGTACACAATATTGTCTACATGAGCTATCTTGGAATTATTTCAATACCAACAGCTTCCTATAAAGATGACCTTTGCAAAAACAAACACCAAACAAAAATCAACATAATCAGAATAACTTATTCTTCTCCTCCCCAGCTGCCCTACTTGCAGAAATAATTTATTGATTAGTTATTTAGGCTCTACCTCTTTTGCTTGCTTTCCTGGGTGCTGCTGCTGCTGCTGCTGCTGCTGTTGCTGCTGTTGTTGTTGCTGCTGTTGTTGCTGTTGCTGCTGCTGCTGCTGCTGCTGCTGCTGCAAAAGCTGAAGATGTAACTGCTCTTGTTGTTTCTTGTAAAACTCTTGAAGTTGTTGCTGAATAAATCATTTTGACTTTAATAAATAAAGGTAAAGTTTCACATATTATGTATCTCCTAAACTCTTCTAGATTGGCATGTGGCAAAGTAGTCACTGAGCTATACCATAAAACAAAAATAAAATTTGAAGATGCAAATCTATATAGACTTCTCTCCCCTTAAATTCAATTCTGAAATATCTCAGTGCAGATTTCAAAGTATCCTAAAAGAAGAGCATAATAAGATCTATATTATAGATCCTAGACAACAAAGGCAAACTAATGCTTTCTTTCCTGCCTGCCTTCCCTAAACAGAATAACTACTTCCTCATATGTAATAAGGGTGCAGAGTTCGATAATCTGCCTGTGCAGGATTAACAACATGCCAAATGTATAGCCAAATGTTATTTCAGTGTAATTTCTATGAAACCACATATCTTGCTTAAACATTCTGAAAATAAACATAATATTTTCATCATGATAATTAATTATATTCCTCTTAAGTTCAGTTAAAAGTGATAATAGATATTGTAATGATATGTGACAATATTGTTCTTTGGTTTGCAATCAGAGGTATTGGGGATTCTTGACTTTCATTCCAGATTTACTCCTTTCATTCTAACTTCTGTTTCCATTTGATTAAAAAAAAACTTAAGTTCAAATTTCCCAACCCCCTTCCAGTTATCTAAAGGAATTGCCTTCCAGTTATCTAAAGGAATTGCCTCCTCCGAGTCCTGTGAGCGAAACAATGTCGTCTGGCGGGTCCTAGGGGGAGGGCCTTCTCTGTTGTGGCGCCCACCCTCTGGAACCAACTGCCCCCTGAAGTCCGCGCTTCTCCCACCCTCCTGGCCTTCCGAAAGAATCTTAAAACCTATCTTTGCCGGCAGGCCTGGGGATGATTGTGGATTGCTGTTTGAATTGATGTATGTGTGTTGGGTTTTTATTTTTGAATACTTTTCTGATTTGGACTTAGACTGTGACTGATGTTTTATATATGTTGTAAGCCGCTCCGAGTCTTCGGAGAGGAGCGGCATATAAGTCCAAATAATAAATAAATAAAATATAATTTTAAAGCAACTATGATCTTAAAGTGTATTTACTTTATTTATTCAACTGATCACTCATAAAGTATTTAAGTTCTTGAACATTTCAACACTGAAATAAACATTGGTTTATTTCAGGATTATTGTGGGGAAAATAGGAGGAGGAAGATGTACTGTATTAGGTACATTTGTCACCTTGAGATATTTATAAACAATAATAAAGGTGGGATACAAAATTAAAATCTCCTCTTCACACTCCACTTGCCATTGTTATTCCTGAACTAGATGTTAAAGTTGTATTCAAAGTTGCAAAATCGATTCTCTAGGCCCTTGAAATGTTTTAGGCTAAGAAATTTGTCATAGATTTATATTATTCCTTTTTTTAAGAGCAAACATATGACCTCTCACTAGCAAATAAGGCTGATTACCGGTATATAATAAGCTGGAATGCTGCTAATTATCCAAAGAGATATCCAACATTACCTGCTGTAACATAACTGCTTGCTGTTGTTGAAGAAGTGCTTGGAGCTGCTGAGGAGACAAAACTTGTTGTTGAAGAATTTGTTGCATTTGCTGAGGGGTGATCACTTGGGGAGTCATCATGGCCACTGATACAGGAACCTATAGAAGAAAGATTGGAGATAAATTGTTTTCCTTTTTAATGTTGGGTAGGATAAATGAGCATTTAAAAATAGATGATTACATGGTAGGCTTTCAACATGGTACAATCAATCATCTTATAAAATGTCATAATACTACAAAAACAAATGAATAAAGAATCCAGACCGTTTCTCAAAGTATAAAAATGCATGAATATAAATCTGCTGTAAATGATCTTTAGACAATATAGATGTTTAGATGAAAACATATCTCTGTTCTTACATTCTTAAGACAAACAAATCACGAGAACAGAAAGAACTCTGAAATAAAAGTTGATGCTACTAAAAGTGAATTCATTAGCTTTTCTATCTACAGCAAAATATACATTGCAGCAACAATTCTCCAAGGGCTAATGTATCTAATTTGATCCTTTTAGAAGTAACTGTGCTAAAATGAAGAAAGCAATGTTTATTCCTTCATGCAAGAAATAACTTTTGTAATATAAGGTGTAAGTAGTAACATACTTTTTTATATTGTAAGAAAGTACTTATTTCTTTAGGAATTTATAACTTTCCTAAAGCTATATAGCAAATTCAAGATAGCATAAAGATTAAAGTAGAAAATACCACAAAAAAATTAACATTTTAACAAGGTTATAAATGTCTTCCTTACTTGCAGTTGTTGCAAAAGCAACTAAACATAGAAAACTGTCCTACATATTCTTAGACACATTCTGGTCCTACTAAACATATTAACGGAATACAATCCTTAATAAATTGTTCTCATATATAAAATAAAGCAAATTTACATTAAGACTGGATTCAAGGGCTGCATCAAGCTTTTCAATGCATATTGAAATCAATTCCAATGATTTATGATTTTGATGATTATACAAGATAGATTATAGAAAAAATCATGATATAACTTTAGAGATAGTAATTAAAATGTAATTATACTTACATTATACTTTTGTAACTGCTATAAAGAATATTGGGAACTACTTCTCTATATCTTTATATCTTTCTTTATATTTTGCTCTCCCCCCCATTTTCTTCTATTATCTTTTCTTTTAGCTTTTTCTGCTTTTTCTTCTTTCTTTACCTTTTCTGTTCTAATTTAGTTTGTTATAGTTATTATTCTTAAAAAGATAAATAAAAATTATGTTTGTGTGTGAGAAAGAGAAAGAGTAGGTCACAATTCTAAACATGAGTAGGGCAAGGATTTATTTATTTGGTGGGGTTGCCTCTTGACTTTCTCCACATTTTTTGCTCCTCCACCATAAATCTGTGATATTAAGTTTAATGTTTTACCTAGAATGTTACTTCTATTTCAGACAATTACTATATTGACAACTGACGTAGCATTTAAGAAATGGCAAAAAGATATTTTTAAATTTGTTTGGCAAGGCAAGAAACAGAAAATGAATACTAATTGCTCTAGGATACTAAAGAAAGAGAGCTAGTATTATCAGATTTGAAGTTGTATTTTACAGCTTGCTGTTTTGTGTGAAATGGGTAATTTTGTCATACCACATATCTATTTGTCATATGACAAACTTAATGTTTATATAAATTTTAAAAAATATTTTACTAGACATGTCATACTGAGAATTTGGAATACATATAAAGCAAGACTCTTTCCTAAAATACCTTTATGGTCGTCATTCCAAGAAATCTTTTTCAGAAGAGAGATGACAGTTAAATAAAAATGATTAACTTACACTGATATACTGTCTTTCTCTCAAGGGACCTTACATTAACAAGAGACGATCTCTAATTGGAAAGATACACACACACACACACACACACACACACACACAAACACAAAAACACAAAGATTTGGTTCTCCATTATTCTATCTAATGGGAAGATTTAAATTTGACAAAAAGAACTGACTTTGAAAATGATAGGAGTAGGACTGAATTTGATGTGGAATTGTGTACAAATGATGATATTATTGTTAAGATGTATAAACATTTGATGATATAAGATGGCGGCACCTGGATCGGCTGCGGCTGCATTGGCTCTCAAACGTGAAGAATTATGGGAAGGATATTAAGGGATATAGGTCACATGATCAGGAAGGTTTTAATGTGTTTAAGCAATGTGGTTGAACTAAGGTAACATACAACATACGACTGACAATCTTTGCTGGCATGGCGAGTTTCTAGCTGTTTCAGCTAGAGAACTATTGGTGAGACCGTTAAAAGTCGTTAGTGCTGTATGAAATTGTTCTGCTGGCAAGATCTGACTGCTGGCCCAGCAACAGATTCTATTGTAAATAAGGGCTGTTTCCAAAGGAGGCAAAGGAGGAGAGGTCCCAGGGCTTATGGAGCGAAGGAACTGGATGAGGCTGTCGGCAGGCCCAGAGGAGGGAGAGAGGCTTTTGGAGGAGTTGGTGGCGGCAGCGGCAACATTCTCCAGGGTCGAAAAGGAGTGAGGCCTCTTTAAGGAAAAGGTGGACGAGACAAGATCAGAAAAAGAAAAGGAGATGAGGTTGTCGTGCAGGAATACAAGCTAATTTGAGGGATAATCCACATGAAGCTCCATTTAATCTGTCCTGTTTGCCATCATTCGCTCCCTAGAGACTAAAATGGAAGATCTGTAACTTGAGCTGGCCATGAACAAGGAGTGTATATCGGAGGTGGTGACCCTTTGAGAGCTATATGCAATGAAATTTCATTTTGATGTATGCCAATTGGTGTACTTTCAAAGTGACAATAACATTATTATTATTATTATTATTATTATTATTATTATTATTATTATTATACATTTATTGAAAATGTAAACAAAGGATGAGCAAGTTAAATACTATCACTAGGCAAAAAATTATATAATTGGACCAATGGGAGAATATGTTAAAGAAATTTATGTGAATTTTGATCTTAAAGAGAACTTCTATAATGTATCATTGATATTTGATACCAGATAAATTGTAAAAAATGTATAATGGTATTTAAAATACTCATTCTAAATGAAATCAAATTGAAGGAACATGTTTTCGTCTTTGGTAGACATGAAATAAACCTAGAAAATATGGGGACCAAATCTATATTTTGATTCAGAGGATTTTTAAAGATAAACATACATTTGAAACCAGAGATTTTTCTTTTGGGGTGAACAGACAAGCAAAATAAAAAATCTTATAGAACTTTGTTTTATATATGATAACAGCAGCAAGACTTTTATAGCACAAATGTGGGAAGACTTACAAACACCTACACTGGAATTAAATGGATGGAATTGGCGAAGATGGCAAAATTGACAGGAATAGAATAGAATAGAATAGAATAGAATAGAATAGAATAGAATAGAATAGAATAGAATAGAATAGAATAGAATAGAATAGAATAGAAGCAGGAAGGGACTTTCCAGTGTGTCACGGCAGCCAAAAAAGCCAATGCAATCCTAAATTGCATTAACAGAGGGATTCAATCAAGATCACGTGAGGTACTAATACCACTCTATAAAGCCTTAGTAAGACCACACCTAGAATACTGCAACCAATTTTGGTCTCTACACTATAAAAAATATGTTGAGACTCTAGAAAAAGTGCAGAGAAGAGCAACGAAATCATTAGGGGACTGGAAGAAATAGCTCGGTTCTGCAAGACCTCTGCAGCCGAGAGATTGAATCCATAGCTTGGTTTTCGGCTGCATAGGCCTTCCAGAAAGGCCTGACTGCAAAATGCAGGCCAGAATGCAGCTGCAGAATGAAGCTTCTCCTTCTGCCGCAGAAGTGGACCGGCTGAGCGGGGTTGTCGGTGCTGGAAATGAGTAAGACATCCCCAAAAATAAGACCTGGTGCCTCTTTTGGAAGCAAAAAAAAAAAAAAAAAGACCCAGTCTTATTTTCGGGGAAACATGGTATGTGCATTTAAAGTATATGTGCATTTTTTTTTGCCTCCAAAAGAGGCACCAAGTCTTATTTTGGGGTTGGTTCTCTCCTTGATTAGTTTCCATCCATTGCTTCTTGTCCTGCCTTCAGATGGTTTAGAGAATAGATTGATCCCCTCCTACTTGTGGCAGCCCCGCAAATATTGGAATATTGCTATCATGTCACCTCTTCTTTTTATTAAACTAGACATACCCAATTCCTGCAACTTGCAACTGTTTTTTATATCTTTTACCCTCTAGTCCCAATAGCCTCCAATTTGATGCATACATGTGTCAGTATTCTTTAGTTATCCCCAGAACCCTCTGTGCATCATTATACAATTATTGAAACAGCCTTTTGTTTTTAGGTGCCCCAAAACTAGGGTTTATTTTTGAGGTAGAGCTTATATTAGGCCAACCCCAAAAAATCAAGCTAGGACTTATTTTCGGGGTAGGCCTTTCCTTCCTTCCTTCCTTCCTTCCTTCCTTCCTTCCTTCCTTCCTTCCTTCCTTCCTTCCTTCCTTCCTTCCTTCCTTCCTAATTATACTTTTCAATCATAATGAACCTATATCTTTTATTCCAATGGGAAAATTAAAACATCCCATATGGGAAATGTTGCGATGGGGCAAAACTTGTTCTTAATATTAACTGGAATTGTATAGACATTTAACAAAGATTGTATCTTTGTATCTCATACTCTGCATAATAATGGACATTTTTACTAATGTGTTATATAAGAACGATAAAATGTCCTATCTACATCAGGATTCCATGCATGATCTTTTTGATGTTGGAAAAGTAGAAATACTGCATATATTCCATTTGTCTGAATGTACATTGGCTACAATTCAAAAGCATACCATTATATCTAATAAAAGGACAACAATTAATAAAATAGTATGCATTAATTTTTGCTCAAATTTCTATTTGTTATTTATTATTACAGAAGAAATATCGCCAGGCAAGGCTAACCCCCCCCCCGTATCAGTAAATCAGCTGGAAACAAGGGCAGCAGAGCTCCGGTGAGTCCAAAAGCGGCGAAAACGGCTTGAATGAAGCCTGCAAGGCTTGCTGGAGCCAA
>JARGCV010000006.1:8642500-8810000 GCA_034064705.1 Bothrops alternatus | reverse complement strand
TTAGCTACATTATGGACAATCATATTTTCATTGTCTATGTCTCTTCTTAAGAATACGTTGAAGATCAATTAAATGAAAGAGCAATTCTTCTTGGAAGAATTCAGGATCAAGAAGGATAAGTATGCAATTTACTGGCAAATCAAGTTGAACGTTAAATTCTTACAATAAATATGGAAAGCTTAAATGACAGATGCACATCTCTCAATATCTATATTGACTCATTGGAAAAAACAATGCTAAGCATATGTATGTCAGTGATTCATTCAAAGTTCTCATGCCTGCCATGAGTAACACACCAGGTTATTGTGCAGATGGAATACATTCACCATGTAAATTAGTAGTCACTTTCAGAACATTATTTTGATTAGTCACTGTATATTTATAATCTGTAAATATAAACATTTCTCATTTCTGCAACAACTTCATCTGAAGTGGACACTATAAATATTTTTACATTTACTGGTTGATTTTGTTTTGACAGTTGAGTTTTGTTTGGCATTTCCTGCAAGTTGCTACTATGATTAATTAATAGAAATATCAGCTAAATAATTTCAGTTTTAAAAGTTAACTTTTCTGATTATAATGGCAGCCTCTTGACCAGCCATATTTTCATCATCATCCAGTTTCAACCAATAGTGAAACTGTAGGAAAAAAGACTTAGGAAACCCTGTTGCAAGGCAGATCCAAATAGATAAAATTGCTGACTATCTAAAATACTGAAAATGAAATATCCCATGCTTTGCCATAAGGTATATTTTGCCTTATTCCAACTCTTAACTGTACAAATATTGCCTGACAAGGTGGATATATTGGTAATGACAAAAACACAATATATGATAGGTCTGGAAAAGATGTAGAATTATTTGTGAGCTGATATAGAAACAGTTTATTCAAGGAAATAACCTGAAATGGTAACCTCTACTCCTTCTTTGAGTATCTCTGATCATGTAAACAAAACCCTGGTATCCCTCATTGTTTTCACATAAATAAGATGCAAAGTTAAACTATGTTATTAATATACATACATATTCCCAATATGTCCACCCAAATTAGAAACATACAGTTTCTAATACTCTAAGATTTAGTTCAACCACAGAATTAGTAGGGACCAAAAAAACAAGGAAACAAGTGTAAGTAGTCTTAGTTAACCAATTTGCAAAGTACATTTGAAAGGCTTTCATTGCCTAACCTCCTCAAAATGCATTCAAAAAATAAATAGAAGGGCACTTGAGAACATTCCCCACCACCACCATTAGGCAGGGCAGAATTTTCACTACAAGGAATATATATTCATTTATCATAAATGTCCAACTCCTAGTGCTACCATGGGGATGAAATTCAGTCCTGTCAAATCCAGGGTTTTGCTAGCTTTGAAAAGTGTTTTATTGTAGAAATGTATAATTTTCTGTCTTCATTGTTTGTGGATTAAAGAGAGTCCAACTACTTCTGATTTTCTCTCAGCATTCCAAACAGTGAGATACTTGACAAAAGCTAAAATCTTTATAGCTACTTGCCCACAGCTATATGTTCTACAGAACCACATTATCTCACAAGTACATATCCCATGGATACAACTTGTCATGTTTATTTTCATCTTATTTTATTTGTGACCCAGGGTCGAGGATGTTCAAGTATCCTTTGATAACTCTAATGTATACAGGCAAGACTTTGTGCAAAAATATATAGATAATGGACCATTCTAGATCAATTTCTGGTGTGGACCTGACCTATAGCAACAGTTCTATAGTTGCCAGCCTGCACAAGTGGGTAGTTTCATTCTGATAGATTGCATTCATCATGAAAACTGCCAAAATAATAAGGTACTAACTCAGCAAGGAGGCCAAAAATTGAATGCAATCTGACTACTTGGTCAGCTCTTGAATGAAATTACTCCAAATAAGGTTTTAGATAAAACTAGCTGGATACTACAGAAAAAGAGAGACAGAAATTTCTGACTATTCATCCTTAATTTTTTTTTTTTAGCAGTCAACTGATAAAAACTGGATTTTCCAAGTTACTTTACAGAGGTCAAACCCATATGATAAAACCTAACCAAACTATCTGAATATTATCAGATGAATATATTTTTTAGCTAACCTGTTACTAATTAATGCTTCACAATTCTAGACAATTGCAAAATGGTAACATAGAGACCCTTGAGGTACCATCTAAAGTTGTCTTAATTTTTGTAGCCAGAATTAGTAATCCTAATATACTTTTAAAAAATCATTAATACAATGTAGAATTGATATTGTCATAACAGATGGATATATGAAATTTATTAAAAAGTCAGTAAAGAATTAATATTGGAATTTAAAAAATGATGCAGATTTTAGTTGGAAGAGGTTTTTAAAAGTGGAAAGGAATAGAAGGGATATACAACAACATCTATAATCACTATCTCATGCCAAAAATACAAACTACCTTGTTCCTAGTGAAGCAAGAATCTATATAGCTTCATTAAATCTTTGACTAAAACTTAATTTTTTTCCTCAAGGCCTTGCACCATCCTCTTCATGGATCAAGGATGTTGAGTCCAGCCTTGTTAAACTAAGCTTTTCTCCATTCTCAATATTCAAATTGGACTATAATCAAGCAAAACAAACCCTGAGACAAGGGGTAGAGATCATAGAGAGGCAAGCAGATTTAGGAAAGCTCCAATGTTTCGGGCTCCAGATTCTATCAGATACACCGTCGCCCCTGCCAGTTATCATCGGAAAGCCTTTTCGCTTGCACAATGCCACGTACTTCCATCAGCCACCCTGGATGGGATATCATTGGTTGAAAGGTTTTGTCCCTGTGGTTCTGGAGAGGTGGAAACCTCTGAATACGTCCTTCTTCGCTGCTCTTTTTATAGAGACATTCAAACAAAATTTATTTTCCTGGTTAAGTAATAGGTAACTTGGCTATTCTGACACCCTTTATTTTCAGTGACTGCTTAAAGATGAACAGATCATAATGAAAGAGCAGGTCGCTAGATTCTGCATATTAGCACTAAAGATTCTTTCGAACCTGATGAATAAACTATTATAGCTATTTTATATAATTAATGCCCTAAATTTTTTGTATTATCACTTTGTTGCATTTTAGTATCTAATGACTATATGCCTTCATAATTTAAGGACTGCTATTATATTATAGTTTAGCCCATGTTATTGTTTATGTGCAACTGACAGATAGGATACCAATAGATTAATATAGATTTTTTTGTTATTTATTATTATTCTGTTCTAGAACTTTTAATTAGATACTCTTTGAGTATTTTTGATTGTACTGATCTTTGACTATAATAAACATTTGACTGACTGACACTGCTCCGAAGGATGAAAATATGCAGTTGTTTAATTGTATTCAGATTCTGAACATTTAACGACTCACAATTGTAGAAACTTTGAGATAGAATGCTTCAAATACTTTCTACTGTATTCCTACAGTTCTTGAATTTATAATTTATATATATAAATTCAGAACTTAAGGAATTGAAAATTGTGTAAAATTAGCTTTCAATTCTTAGTCTTAAAATAAATATATTATTCATATAATGTTTATTTAAATAGTTTATATAATCTTCTTCAGGGGAACTGATTTGAGTTGAATATGTAACAATGGATATAAAGTTCTGAAGGGCAGAAAAAACTTTTCTCATGTAGTGGAAGCATATCACTAGATGGTAAAAACCCTTGAACGTGAAAAAATAGATGAATTGAACTTTAATGATTTAAATAATTTCAGATTTTCAAATAAAATGTCTATATTTTTTAAAAATATGATTTTTAAAATATAGTCCTTGCAAATTGATTTTTTAAACAAATACTACATTAGCAAATGCTAAAAGCTTAAAAATAAAAGAATTAAGCATGTAAAAATTTATACTGTATATAGTGTGACAGACAGATTCAAAAGCTAAGAAATCTAAGTCCTCAAGTAGTAATTAATGGTTTCATCTTAATTCCGGTTTTGTAAAAACTGGAATGCAATAATGCCCAGCAGATTCTTTTGAAATGTGTCACACTTCATTTTTCAAAAGTTTATTTTTGCTCCATAGAAGAGCTTTTTTATTCATTCCTACCTAATGCAGAAAGTCATCCTCTTACATCTAGAATCTACAACATAGCAAGTTGGGTTACTCTATCATTTGTAAATTTATTCTCAGTTCAAAAATATTTGCTTTTTCTTTAACAAACTGTACAATCAAATCAGATATTTGTATGCCTGCACACAACAGCCAGTTAATCACTTATCTGTTCACATGCTTTCAAAAATACCTGATTTGTATACATATTAGCAGACATACTGGTTAGTTGGCACACTAATAAAATAATATAAATGTTCTGAGTTTGTTTTCAAAATCCAATCTATAAAATCAGAGAAATCAGAAAATATTCTTTTTCTCTATTCTCATGTTATAGATATATTTTGCTCATTTAATATCTAAATAAAAATTCAGTAGATATACTGACCATTATCTTGATATTATTCTTTATATCCAGTTATACCACACATACCTAAGGTATAGATGAAATGGAAAAATCATATACTGTATATATTCAACACCTAAACTTCTCTATAATTATGCTCAAATGAGTAAGTCTGTTTAACCATTAATTTTACATTTATTTGTATGTGTGTACTTTGTGCACACACACACACTTATAAACGAATGAGTTTTTAAAAATAAAAATGAATGACTCTGAGTATATTTTTCTTTGAATTGTGAAAACATGGACATACTAGATAAATAAAAATGTAAACTTTCAAGCCCCCAATCTAATCCAACAACAAGTAACATAGGTTTCCAATTTCATAGCTCATAATCCGTTCATCCATCAGGTGCTAATGAGAAACTCAGCCATGGTATCCTATAAAACTGTATTTATTTAAAGTAATTCCTATTTTGAGAAATCCATGCTAATTAACCTGATTTTACTATAAAAGAAGTTCATGACTCTGAATATATTTTTCTTTGAATTGCAAAAAACATGGACATACTAGATAAATAAAAATGTAAACTTTCAAGCCCCCAATCTAATCCAACAACATTACTTAAACTAGCTGAAGAGTCTCCATCAGGAAATTTCAGATGTCCTGCAGAACAGTACTCCGCATGGCTCTCTACAGTTGTCAGGTTGCCTCCTTGGAAGTCAAATTATTAGTCCTTTTGTTTGATTCACCACAGCTCTTACGTTGTTGCATGGTTCTCTTTGTTATTTTTATTTGATTATTTGCTTGAAATTTTTTTTTCTAGATAAATTTACTCAAGAAAGCAGCAAAGTGTACTAGTCCAAACTTCAAACTACTCATTCCTTTGCTCAAACCATCATGATTCAATCAAATTTATCTCTCCTTTTATATCCTTACTTTGAACTCCAAAAGTACAGCTCCCATCAATCACTAATTTTTGCTGTTCAATTCAGTAGAGAGACCTTCTACTGTGTGGGTTCAAGGTTTGCTTGTTATTTGTTTGGTTTACAGTCTATTTCTTGTGATTGTTATCATGCATTATGTTCTCTGCTAAAGCCAAGTCCAGTTTTTTCATTTGCTTTAATTTGTTGTTTTGCCATCTATAAATACAGCTTCTTAACTTGTACAGAATGCAGGCTTGAATAATGGCTGCAGAAATTTCAAAGGGCTACATTCATGTGCATAATTGTGAGACTACAGATTTTGATGGCTTACTTTCTTGATTTTGTGGGGCACAAAAGCTGTCAAGGTGTGGACTTTAGGCTTAGTGCCTTCCCATGGGCAAACTGGAGCCTTGAAATTAAATTGAGGTCTTAAGATAATTTAATTGACAACCAAGCTAGTGTCTTCCTTTATCTCTTTTTTTTGTTTGTTGTCTGTTTCCATGCTTGTTATTTGACACTTGCCTCATTTTCTATTTTTCAGTCATAATTTGTTTTATAACCTCTCTTGCTTTATTATTACTATTAGTACTAATATTCTATATTTCAAAGCTCATGTAAGCATCAATGGTACCACACCATACAGTTTATTATTACAGCCATAGGCCAACACATAAAATTAAACATTCAAATAAAACTAAACTAAACAGAACCCAACACAGGAAGGCATAGCAATATATTACAGTTAATGATGTGATCAATGGATGACCAAAGTCTGCCTAGTTTTACAGACAGTATAACATAACCTAGCTACCTTCAGAGAAACTGAATCATACTGACCTGGCAATAAAAATACAGAATATGGTCTAATGCTGAATAAAAACACGTAATAAAATTAATTATAAGAGATTATTAAAAAGATCTAAAAATATTTATATTTCTTGCAAAACCCCAATGCTGCTGCACAGAATCTAGCCACCTGCGCCATGATCACTGTCTACTTATCCTTAAGCAGCAACTGGAGATAAATACTTTCCGAATGACCAGGATACCTATCGATTATGGGGAGGATATGGTTTTTTTGAATAGCTTTATAGAAGGAACATCGAAGGAGTATGTGTCCAATGGTCTCTACCTATCCTGAGCCACAGGAGCAGAGTCTTTCAGTCAATGGTGTCTTTTGATACTTGCCGTACAGGACAGCCGATGGAAATGAATGGCACCATGTGAGCGAAAATGCTTCCCAGTGGTTTACTGACTCCAACTGGCTAAAATAACTGGCAGATGTAATAACATATCTAGTAGAGTCGAGCCAGAAACAGCAGACCTATACTTAATTCCGCTTGCCTCCCGATGTCCTCTATCCTTTGTCACAAGGTTTATTTTGCTTGGTCGTACTCCAATTTGAGTATTGAGGCTGAAGAGAAGCCTAGTTTGGCAAGGTTGGACTTGACTGCCTTGATCCATGAAGAGGAGAATTTGTCTTGAACGATTAATGGAGCAAGGCCTTGCAGGAAGAAATTAAGCCTTAGCCAGATATTTAAGGAAGCTATACAGATTCTTGCTTTGACTTTTATCAATCCTGTCTCCAGGCGCAGAAGTGCATTGAGACACAACATGGCATCTGGAGAATTGTTCTAATAAATTTGGATTAAACTCTTTCCAATGGTGTGAAACACGAAGCTGAGGGTCCGAGCAAGGTCTCGTAGAGAAGCTGTGCTAGTGACTTGGCCAGAAAGAGCTTAATTGCGGCTGAAATATAGTGTCCTCCCTTTGTGCAGAAAAATTTAAGGATGGTGTTCACTGATCGTTGGCCAGAGGCAGCCGCATATTCTCCATGTGCTTTTCGTGAGCCAGAGGCATGGATGACCACCCCTAGATACTTAAAGGTGGTTACCTGCTCTATTTTATGGCTATTTAAATACCATGAGTACAGTTTTGGCCTTTTTGCAAAAGACATAACCTTTGTTTTCTCATAATTTATGTCCAGTTTATTGTAATTGCAATACTGGATGAGGGCTCGCAAGGCTCTTTTAAGCCAACTGGGGTCCTGGAGAGGATCACAGGGTCGTCTGCATATAGCAGCAGGGCAATGCTTCGATCACCTATTTTTGGGGGTGGTAATTTGGTTTATTTAACCATTTTGCCATGTAATTTATATAAAAATTGAAAAGCAAGGGGGCCAAAATGCACCCGTTTAACCCCCTTTTGAGTTTCAACTGTCTTTGAGAGGGACCCTTGCATATTGCACCTCACCTTGAGGGATGTTTTAGTATGTAAGGCACGTAACAGATGGAGAAGCCTGTGATCAATTGAAGCAGCTTCCAGCTTCTCCCATAGCTTAGTCCTTGTAACCATATCAAAAGCTGCCTTGAGATCTATAAAGGTAGCGTATAATGATATAGGTCTATTTGATACATATTTTTCAATCAAATGATAAAGAACTAAGCACTGATCTATGGTGCCTCTCCCCTCTCTAAACTCGGCTTGTTCTTCAGTAATCAGTTTCTCAAGATCCAGCCACTCCTTTAATTTATCTTGAGGTGTTTGCCGTAGAGTTTGCTGATTATATTTACCAGAGCTATTGGTCTGTAATTGGCAGGGTCATTTCTCTTTCCCTTTTTATAAATTGGGACAATTGCCAAGCCCCAATCCTCTGGGACATGGCAGGTGGAGTCAATATAGGTGAATAGAGCTGCCAGGACTGGTATCCACCACTCCATATTGTCCTTTAGTAAATCAGCCTAATTGAAGTCAGCTCCTGGAGCCTTCCCAATCCTGAGTTGGCCAATGAAAAATTTAATTTCAGACTCTGAGACTGGAGGCTACTCAGGTATATCCTTCATTGTATACCTTGTACTCTCGTTGGAGGGGTCTTCATACATTCTCTGAAAGTGAAGTTCCCAAGTTATAGGAGATATATGGCAGTCTAGTGAGATATAGATTCTTTCAGAGTGGTAAGCTATTAGATGCCAGAATAAAGAACAGTTCTTTTGCTTTGCTGCCACAATGAGCTGTTCCCAGGAAGGCCTTGTGTCTTGTCTCTTCTTGAGTGCAATCAATTGCTTAAATTGTTTTTTAAGTGTGAATAATTGTTTAAGAATTGCTTTATTGCCATATCCAGTCTCACTTTTATACTCCTTGTATGCCAAGTTAAGAGCTTTCTTGGCTTCTACACAATCCTTATCAAACCATGGTCTGGAGGCGATGCAGGGCCTCTTAACTGAGAAATTTCGGTCATGTATTAATAATGGTTATAGCTCATAAACTAAAGTTTTATATAGTTCTAATAAGTCTTGAGTCGGGTTGGCTGATATAAAGGCTGTGCAAATTTTTTGAAAATTATCCTCTGTTATGGCTCTCCTCACCTTCTGATGAAGTTGTTGGGTCCATTTGACCCGACATCTTGTTAGGCCTGCTGTAGAAATTGCAGGGATAAAACAGTCCTTGGAGGGTATCTGCCAGATAAAGGGCTTCATGTGAATACACAGTGGTAGATGATCACTTTCTAGGCAAGGTAGGACTTCAAAATTTTCTATATAATGTAGTAAGTCCATAGAAGTTAAGATACAATCAATGGTGCTAGTCTTGGTCCCTGCCATAAATGTAAACTTGCCAGGATAGTCGCCAGCCTATGAGCCGTTAGATATGAAAAAGTTAAATTTATTCACCAACTTTGCAAGACAGAGGCCAACATAATTAGCTCTAATGTCTTTAGAGAGTCTATGAGGGAGGTGCTGGTTTGTATAGGAACCTCTAATGGTGGGTATTGATGATATTTCATAAATAATGTATAATCATCTGGTCCCAATCTAGCATTAAAGTCTCCCCCTAATAGGACCCTGGCATTTAGGTATTCCATGAGTTGTTTATTAACATAGTGTTCCAACTCCTGCCATACAGCAGTGGTTTCATCTTTTCTTAGTGAAGGAAGGAGATAAACATTGATTATTAAAAGCAGGACCGAGTCCAACTTGAGAAGAAGGGCCATAGCAGTATGTTTTAAAGTGGCAATAAGTGTGGGCTCTGCTCTCAAGTTGGTAGAAATAAATATACCCAGCCATCCTTTTAGTCTCCTGGGCCTGTGCCTGGCCTTGCTTCTAGCTTATATGAATGACAGCCATTAAGCAGGAGATCATCAACACTCTGTTACAGACTATTTCCAAAATAAAGCGGCTTCATGAACATTTTAAAAAAATTGTAACAAAATACAACACAAAAGGGAAATTTTTAAGGGAGACTTACTACTAAGGTGACCAACTTTTTTACAATGAAAAGGAGGACACAAATAAATTGAAGAAAAAAATATCGTAAATAAAAGAAACATTTTATTCATTGCAACAATAATACAGAATACACTATAATATGATAAATGCATAATAAAAAACATTTGTAACAATAACATTTTATATTTGTAATTATGCTTACATGCCACGCCCCCACCCGCAGTCCCGCCAGCACTGCTGCCCCGCTGTGTAGAGCGGGCCCTGCGGCTCCCAAAGCACCAGCTGTGCCAGCTCTGGGGGGCAGCCTGCCATCAACACACCCCGCCTGCAGCCGCCCCGCCAGCACCACTGCCCACCCTGCGCAGTCCCATGTACAGTAGGCCCCGCAGCTCCCACAGCATGGGGACAGCTGGCCACCGCCGCCCCTCACAGCCCCGCCCGCAGCAGCCTCACTGCCCCTGCCTCTTGCACCCACAGCCGTTATTGCCCTAGCAGGGCCGAAGATCAAGAAAACATTACCATGGCGTCGCTGCTCCAGTCTCCTCCAGGTATCTTCAGGACTAACTAGGAGATGGTGTAGTTGGGTAGCAGGGAGGGGTGTAAAGTTACTGCCAATTCACCTTCGTTGTAGACAACTTACATGTGCAAAGTTTGCCAGCCGGAGGTTTTGGCGTGCTCAGCAGCAATTCCTATTGGCTTTCGAAAGCCAATAGGGGGAGTAGCACAGCTCATGCAAAAGTTGAAAAAAAAAACCATCAAAAAAAGGTGCCAGAATGCCGTTCTGCGCGTTCTATGAGAAAAAAAGCCCTGCAGATTAGTCTTCAAATATCGAAAAGGAGGACGTGTAGGAGGACACTTTTCGAGGGAGGACAGAACTCACAAAAGGAGGACTGTTGGTCACCTTACTTATTACACAATTTCCAAGCTACAGATACCCATTAAAATCAATAAAGCAGCATGTCAATCCCGGGTGACAGACAACAACTAAACTTCTGTTAATGCTCAGAATTTGTTGTGTCTTTTGTCTACCAAGCATTCCACAACTATAATTGTCTCTGCAGATCATATAATTAGTGATTTCAAACATTTTTCAATTATAATAGCTATAGTTTTTCCACCATCAAAGACCTGCCTTTTTTAACTGCAAAGTTTTCTGAATGTAGCCATCACTGTAGAAAAATGCTAAAATACTAGAATTATAATACTGGAATTATAACAGTCCACTAACTAAAAATTAAGTATGTGCAATCATTTGACTGACAAAAAGTGCCATGCAAGCCACTGTCCTTGATGATAAAAAAATTATGAAGTGTGTGACAGAAAAGAATGGTTTAATATCCAAGGATTATATCAAGCACAAAATGGATGATGAAAATAAACCAATCTTGTGCACAGTGGCATAGCAAGTTTTATTAGCATGCTGACCAATTTCAAGCAACTAACTTTCTTGTCTCATAAGGCAGTTTAAGTCATATAGTCTTTGCTCCCTGCAGTTGCTGCAATATCTTCATCTGAGAAATATTCTCTGGGTTACACTTCTTTCTTGCATGAGAACAGAACTCCAAGCTAGGCCAAGCAAACCCTAGCAATTGACAAATCTGAAGCATGTTTTGAAAAAGGCAAAAAAAGGTCTCTTTTTGACATTTAGGGAAACAAAATATTTTTACTATTGGCATTAACTAGAACTTTAAGGGGGGAAAATCTAGACATTATCCAGAATATGAATGTTATGAATGATAGGAAGTAAGAAAGTGATTGAACATTGTTTTAAAAAATATAATATAAATCACTATTGCATTTCAAAAAGCTACAAACTAAATCTAATAAAACAGAACCAATGGTAGGCAATATTTGGAGGCCTTGGGCTACAACTTGGATTCTTGATCTTCTGGAACGGACAGGATATCATCCAGTGATATTATTAGGCAATTGGAAAGGTAGAACTGAATTTTTTTTAATAAATATTTTTATTGAGTTTTATAAAGGTAATAAGGGGATAGGGTCAAAAAGGGTAAGACAACAGGAAACATACAAAAAGGTTAGACCAGGGAAAAGGGATAACACAAAAGTGGGATTAATCCCACAAAATAACATCGCTTCAGCAAGTCTACCAGTCTGGGTTTACATATTAAATCTTAATAATTATTATTAAACAACTTTCCATATAATCACGTAAATAACAAATTAGTCAATAAATCTCATTCATTTCACTACTTAATAATGCTTAATATTAATTAATTATAATCACTTTAAAATAATAATATACTACATATTAATTATAGTTTACCATATTATTTAAGATCAGAACTGAATTTTCTAAATGGTGGAATTAGCAAGAGATCTCTGCAATGTAAACTAATTCTTTTCCTACTGTTACTGACCTCCCACAATGGAATATGGTCATTCTGCTGCTAAATTTTGATGGAGAATTCTGAGATGCTATGGGATCACATATGGCTTGTAGGTTGCCCATATCTTAAAAATATTTAAGCTATATGTAAAATATCTTAATAAAAATAAAATAGCACTGATGATGATAGGTAATGAAATGTCTACAAGAAAATAATCAAGCTCAAGGACCCCTCAAAAATAAAATAACTTATGGATATGTAAAATGTTTTCTAAAAAGTTTAAATGAAGTTTTATTCAAAGTTACCTATCCATAATTATTATATTTAGGCTTAAAATAATTTATACCTATTTTTATTGCTTTATAATCAACTGTATTATGTAATAATTATAAATATTCCTGAATGATATGTTCAGTGATACAGAAACATAAGGAAGGAGGGAGGGAGGGAGGGAGGGAGGGAGGGAGGGAAGGAAGGAAGGAAGGAAGGAAGGAAGGAAGGAAGGAAGGAAGGAAGGAAGGAAGGTTCGTTTAGCTCAAAGTCATGAAATGTGCTGGAAGTCAATATTTGTGGATCCATCTTATGACAGCAATAGAATATAGAAGATTCAACTTATAACAAGAATAAATGGTAAAGCGGATGTATTTGTCAAATTATAAAAATCAAATAGTACGTTGTATGTCTGTGACACTAAGAGAAACAAGAAAAATGGAATGAAAGTGGTCAGAAATCATCTAAGGTAATATGAAATAATCCAAATAATGTCAAAAAGTATTAAATGGTGGGAAGTTATATAAAAATGGAAAATCATAGGTTGGCGATAATTTATCTAGATTTATATCTCATATGTCCTTCAGGAGCTCAAGGTGATGTGCACAATGCTTCATTCACTTGTTTATTTTTTCTCATAAGAAACTGAAGGATCAGATGAATTGAATTCCTGAATTCCTGAAGCGACTAGTAAACATCTGCTTTGGCAAACATATTAATTTCAAATAAGCATGTCTGTTCAAGTATATGCATGGAAAAAATAAATTAAATTATTGATTTTAGTGTTTTTTATGAAACACTACGTTTTTCCTGGAGTCAGTTTCACTTTTTTTTTTATAAAAGACAGGGATATAATTTAGTGATGTCAAGAGTGGATCTTGAGAAAAGTGGACATGGAAGAAAATGAAATAAGTGAAAGAAATGATCGTGAAAGTAGAATACTATAGGAATAAGAATTCTGTATAATTATGTATAAAAAAATAAAAGTTAAAATGAAAAGAGTGGAAAAAATATAGATATATTTTGATGTAAATAAAAAGCTGATTTGGAAGTGGATGAAAAGGACAAAACAAGAAGCCTCCAGCAAAATTAATGTGATGTAAACAAGAATGATGACAAAACTGAAGAAAGAAATTATGGAAGAATAATAAAAGGCAATGTATGAATTAATTTCTCTTAAATTTTCACAGCAGATAATCTTGCAAATCATGATTTTAGATTTATATTCATTCTTCTAATATTTGTGCATATAAACATACATATTCCCAAATTTGGAAAAATATACCTTTTTCTATGCAACTACTCAACAGTCACAATTTTCATTTAAACCAGGGTCTACAAATCACCAAGTACTAATTCTGTCATCTTCCCACCTTCATTTTTACTTCCCTGTATGTAATCATCAAATTACTTTCAAGTAACCAACAGGTGATGATCTGATCCTTCCTTCCTTCCTTCCTTCCTTCCTTCCTTCCTTCCTTCCCTCCCTCCCTCCCTCCCTACCATTATTCATTTTAAATTTCAAATTGAACATTTTACTTAAAATTTGTCCAGGTAACATTTTTCAGTAAGACAAAAAAGTGTAAACTGGTTTGTTTCTTTATTTATACATTTGTATCCTAACTTTATTAATAATCTAAATAACCCAAGATGACAACATACCGAACAT
This sequence comes from Bothrops alternatus, assembly GCA_034064705.1. Lineage (NCBI taxonomy): Eukaryota > Metazoa > Chordata > Lepidosauria > Squamata > Viperidae > Bothrops > Bothrops alternatus. Next base: position 8,796,142 of record JARGCV010000006.1, on the reverse strand, counting down.
TCCTTCTTCTTCCTATTTTCCTCACAATACCCTGTGAGGTAGCTGAGAGAAGGTGACTGGCCCAGTCATCCAGTCAGTTTTTAAGCCTAAGGTGGAGTATAACTTGTCTCCCAGTTTTTAGCCTGGTGGCTTAACCATTAGACCAAACTGGCTCTGGTTGAGCTGTATGTTGCACAATATTCCTAGTTTATCAAAAAAAATAAATGATATCAAATGATTTTGAAATATTTGGATCAATATGCCACATACCAGATAACCAAAACCTAGTTTAATCAAAAGCATATCTGGGAGGAGTTTAAGCCCGTTGTACCTGAGGAAGTTGTCAGGTACTTGTAGCTTTTGTTTGACTACTCCTATGCTAGATTCATGACCCTTTTGGCTGGTCAAGCTGCCCAGAAGAGGATACATGATTGAGTCTGACTAGTGACTAATTCCTTTTCGAAGTAGGCGGCGGTCTACTGGCTCTTAAGAAAGCAGTGATGCACCTTCTCCTCAAGGGACAATCACTCACCCCATGGCTAAGACAGCCTTTGCACAGCTTTAGGTTGTGGGCCAGTTGTTACCCATTCCTGGGCCAGGAGGTTCTTATTCACTGTTACTCATGCCCTCATGACCACTAAAACATACATTACACGGGGCTGCTCCTGAAAAGCATTTGGAAGCTTCAGCTGGTACAGAATGCAAGCTGCATAGATTATAAACAGTATCAGCTAATTGGCACATATGACATTACTACTTTCTGGGTTCAATTGCTTGCCAGTGTGTTTCTGGGTGCAATTTAATGTGACAGTTGTCACAATTAAAGCAATTCTTGGCTTGGGATCAGATTACCAAAGGGAATGTCTTCTCCCAGTTGTTGCTACCCACTCAATTGAGACTGGCATGACGGGCATGCTCCAGGTCTCATCAGCTAAGGAAATTATAAATGCTTTGAGAATACTGAAAAATATAGCAACAGGTTTACATGGTCTTAACTAGAACACTGTTAAAATGTGGATGTACTAGAATAGAATAGAATAGAATAGAATAGAATAGAATAGAATAGAATAGAATAGAATAGAATAGAATAGAATAGAATAGAATAGAATAGAACCTTGGAAATCTTCTAGTCCAGCCCCCTGCTCAAGCAGGAGAACCTATACTATTTCAGACAAGTGACTGTCTAGTCCAGTGATGGTGAACCTTTTAGAGATCAAGTGCCCCAAAACCGCCCAACCCACCCCGCTCCATCCCCTACCACACCCCCTCTGCCCCTGGCCCTGCTCCACCCCTGCCCACCCACAGGGCCACTCACCGCCACCATGGCCCACTGCAGCAGATCACCCAGGCAGCCTGCAACACCATGGCGGCCACACCCTCTGCCCGGGCCCCGCAGCATCATCTGCGTGTGATGGGGCACGAGGGCGGAGTCTTGTCCCTGCTGCCCAGTTGCCATGTCCTTGGCTGCGCTGCTCCATGCGGGTTGTTCCTAGGGGTGACTCTCCTCCAGGGGGGCTGCTGGTAAGGAGGGGGTCACGGGGGGAGGCAGGGCTGGGGCGATTGCATGCGTGTTCACAGAGAGGGCTCTGAGTGCTGTCTCTGTCTTGTATGCCATAGGTTCGCCATCACTGGTCTATTCTCTTCTTAAAAACCTCCAGTGATGGAGTGGCCACGATTTCTGAAGGCAAGTTGTTCCACTGGTTAATTGTCTTCACTGTTAGGAAGTTTCTCCTTAATTACAGGTTGCTTCTCTCTTTGGTCAGTTTCCAACCATTGTTTCTTATCCTGCCCTCTCTGGTGCTTTGGAGAATAGTTTGACGGCCTCTTCTTTGTGGCAGCCCTTCAAATACTCAAATACTGCTATCATGTCACCCGTTTCTTCTTTTCTTTAGACTAGCCAAACCCAAGTCCTACAGCTGTTGTTCATATGTTTTAGTCTCCAGGCCTTTGATCATTTTAGTTGCTCTTCTCTGAACTTTTTCCAAGTTTGTAGTATGGTGACCAAAATGGTTGTAATATTCCAGGTGTGATCTTACTAGGGTTTTATAAAGTGGTACTAATATTTCATGTGATCTTGATTCTATGCTGCACACTGCTGGCTCATAGTCAAGTGAAATCTAAGTATACTATGTCCACAGCATTTCGTTAGTCTACTTGTCACTTTAACGAAGAATGAGATAAGATTGGTTTGGCATGATCTATTTTTAACAAACCTGTGCTGGCTACTAGTTATAACTTTGTTTGCTTCTAGTTGTTCGCAGATCTGTTTTTTGATTATCTTTTCCAGGATCTTCCCAGGTATTGATGTTAGACTGATTGGTATTTTTCTGGGTCTGTTTTTTTTTCCTTTCTTGAAAGTGGGAACCACATCAGCCCTTTTCCAATCCCCAGGTATTTCCCCTGTGCTCCAGGAGTTTTGAAAGATATGGTGCAACGGTTCTGAGATAATATCTGCCAACTGCTTCAGAACTCTGGGATGTAATATGTTGGGTCCTGGTGATTTATATTCATCAAGGTCAGATAGTGTTCTCTTACCATTTTCTTGCTTATTTTAATTTTTGTTTCTAGTTTGTCTTTTGCAGTAGTTTTCTTGGTATGTTGTGCTATAGTTTCTTTTTGGGTGAAGAGTGATGCAAAGAATGAGTTAAGCAGCTCTGCTTTCTCCCTATTGCTTGTTACTTCCTTGCCATCTTCTCTCTTTAGAGGACGTACAGTTTCCTTGACTTTTTTCTTGCTATTAATATGTTGAAAGAAACTTTTTTATTGTCCTTAATTTCTGTTACAAGTCTTTCCTAGGTTCTCTCTGAGTGTGTTAAAATCAGCTCTTTTGAAGTTTAAGACTCTGGCTGGATTATTTTCTGTTGCTTGTGTTTGCATGAATTTCAGTATGACGTGGTCATTTTCACCCAAGGTTCTGGCAACTTCAACTCCCTCTATCACTTCTTCTCTATTAGTAAGAATTAGGTCCAGTATTGCTTTACTTCTAGTTCCTTCCTCCACCGTTTAGATGACAAAGTTGTTGGCTAGGTTGGTTAGGAATCTGTTTGATCTCCCACTCACTGCAGAGTTTGTCTCCCAGCTGATATCTGGGTAGTTGAATTCTCCCATTACTACTGTGGTATGCTTCCTACATACGTTTGTTAACTGGTTAGCAAAGATTTCATCTATTTCTTCTGATTGCTTGGGTGGCCTGTAAAATATACCTATGGCTTGTATTATTTGTTCAATGTGTGTAAATATAATGAAAATCAGAAGATAGTTGTATACAAAGGAAAATTTACAAGATTCAATGCATAAACTACTGTGCAGAGGATTAAGTTAAGTTTGCGGAGAAAGTGTTTAGCAAAATTTTAATTGAAAAATACTAAAGGTGATAATGAGCAAAATCTTCTAGTCTGAGTGGAAGTAGAAAATGTTTAGCAAGTAGTTCAGTGAACAAATACAAGGATACATAATGTCTCTTGTGTTGGTTAATGTATATGGATAAATGCTTTGAGTAATATCAGATGCATGTTCGTATACAGATGATGCTAGCTAAGAACTCAAATGGTTTGCAGTGTTCATGAGATGGATTCTGTGATGCAACAAAGATTAAAAATCTGAAAATTAACTTTCAAAGACCAAGACAATTGCCTTTGAAGGAAAAATGTATTTATTAAAAATAGAAAAAATTGAGAAGTTTTAAGATGTGCAGATGCGAACAAAAAGTTAGCTGACAAGATGTAATCTATTGCTGGGAATGAACTAAAGTGGATATATAATAGAGTGAGATTTTGAAAGTTGCCTATCTGAAGAAAAACATACAAGTAAGTTGAAAGCTTTGGTAAAATGAAAACCGGTGGGTGAAATATGAATGATTGATGAATGAATGTGGATTGAACATGGAGTAATCAGTGCAAATGAAGCACATTAAGATTATTTTGATAATATAATAAGAAAACTATATAAACTGAATAAATGAAAAGAAATAAGCAATGTACAAATCAGTATAATGACATCATGGAAGCAAGGTTGGCTTGCAAGGATAAAAGTTATAGAGAAGTACAGTGAATAGGAAGGATATAAATTAACTTTTTATTTTCTCTTACACTCTCTCTTAATTCCTTTTCTCATTGTTTCGTATTCTTTTAATTTTGCATAATACTACCAGAGCATCCACAAGTTTCAATGCTTTCTTTCAAAATAATAAAAAGTGGGATCATAAACCTCACAATAAATGAACAAAAGGGGTAGAACTTGTGTTGATGTAATGATGCTTTAATCATTTGCCCCTTTTTACTCTTTCTGAAGATATCTTTTTTTACTCATTCTTAAAGGATAACTTAGTGAAAATGTGAAGAATCAATATTTTTATATGTTTGGATAAAATTTCTAAAAACTAATCTTTAGCAGCATATTGATTTTATAGAAAATTTGCTTAGCCACGTTCCCATGACTGCTGATTTGATTGTGTGAAAAAACGTCTTTAAGCACCAAACTTTAAAAATCAATTAATTACAGAACAATTTAATTATAGTCAAATACTATAATAATTCTGGAGATTTTGGTCCATCTATAACTTGAGACAATTACCTACCAATTTCTCTTCAGGAGAGGAAATCAATGTTTCTGATAGTTCGATATAGGTAATGTCAAGTACTTCTTAGCTCAATTATGTATCCAGTTCCAATTCACATAGCATAGCATAGTTATTTAGTAAACGTCCTGGTCATCCAAGAGAGAGAGAGAGAAGATAGTTACAAACCACCATACACTGAACTTGCTTGGCAGACTAAACCTGCAGGAAAACCCGTCTTCTATGTCAAAATATTGTTTTTTCTGCAGTGGTATATTTGGAAGTATAAAATCTGCTTTCAGGATTCTTAATTATCATTCAGGAACTAGTTACTCAGTATGTAAAATATACATGAAGGTGAAGCTCAAGTACAGAAATTCCTGATTGAAAAATACAGGTAGTCCTCAACTTATGACCACAATTGGGTCCAAAATATTGTTAAGTGAGAAATTTGTTAAGTGAGTTTTACCCCATTTTCACTATATTTGTTAAATGAAATATTGCAGTTTTTAAATTAGTAACATGGTTAAGTAAATCTGGTTTCCGCATTAACTTTGCTTGTCAGAAGTTCGCAAAAGGGGATCACGTGACTGTGGGACACTGGAACAGTCATAAATATGAATCAGTTGTCAAGTGCCCTAATCATGTGACCATGGGGATGCTGCAATGGTCATAAGTATGAAAAACGATGACTTCCGGTTCCGGATCGCGGCGCTCCCAGCTGTGTGAGGAGACTGCTCTCCTCACCAGCTGATTCTCTGCTGCCGGTAGACCCTTAATCGGGTCAAAAAGCCGCCTTGTAGGGGCGGCTACCGGTGAGGAGGTCCTCGTCGTCCTTGGGAGAGCAGCAGCTTCTTCAAGGGACCAAGATTGCTCCTTTGGGCCGATGGTGGAAAGAACAGCCAGTAAAATGGCCGTTCACCTTGCTGCTGTAACCAGAAGTCAGAAGAACATCTAAGCACAGGAACCACAGTGGTTGAGCCGGGTGAGACTTTTTCCCTTTCCTCTCTTGGCTCTTCTTTTTTTTTGTGCCTGTAAAAAGCACTTTTAAAATCATTTCCCTGCTCTGAGAAGGCGGTGTTGGTGAGTGTGGGAAAAAGAAGCTTATGGATTGAATTAATTTAAAGTGACTTTTTTTTCTATTTTCATTTTTTTTCTCTTCACTTTGGGGTCTTGGAAAACTTTTTAATATTGAATCTGCTATTGGACTTGAATTCTTTTTTTTTCTGTGCTTCCTGATCTTGTTTATGAGATTCCTGGTCTATGGGAGAAGATTTTACATTGTACTGAGGACACCTTGTGGAAAAAGTTAAAAATGCAACTTTTTCTTTCTTGCTGATGATCCGTCTGACCTTGACTTTCAGATTACCATAAAAAGGAAAATACAAAGAAAATTAACAGCTGTACTGGTGGGGATGGACATTGATTAAATGTTTTCTGAACATAGCCTCTACTAAATGATACAGACTGTTTCTAATTATTTTTAAAATGGAGCAACCCTTGGTTCAACTTGACTATAAACTTATACTGGAAAAACTTTACGAAGCTACTGATAAAATACGTTTGCAAATAAAAGAATTTACTATGGAAATAAAAAACAGAAACTCTGCTTTGAATTTACAAATTGACTCTCAAGACCTTATCTGAGCACTCTATAGACCAAAAAACAACAGAAGCAGGACTAACTAAAGGTAAAGAAGATTATATCCTATTTCATATGCATGCTGATGAGATCTCCGAGGAACTACCGTAAAAAGGATTGCAATTAAACCACTTACAACCTTAAAACCAACAGAAATGGGCAGACAAGCCAAACAATCTGAGAACTATGGTAGTTTGGATAAAAAATTATCATCTACAAAGCTGGACACAATTGAGCCAGCTATTCAACAGCTTCAAACGTGGAGATTTGACTTCTCAAAACAACAAGGGATCACTTACAAAGGAGCTAGGTCTCTAAAATGGAAAAGAGGACGTCTCTGTTTGATTCAAAGGATACTACAAGGCATAAAGAGTGACTTGTTCATTGATATACAGGCCTTGTTATAGAAACTGGTTTGGCATAAAAGCTAGAATAAGATTTAAGAATGTGACTTATGGTTTTATGTAATGGGTTTAAAAGGCTTATTAGATATGGATTGATTTATGGCTTAAGACAGTTAAATAAGAGGTTAGATTGAATAAAAATAACTAAAGGTTTGAATTTAACAATAAGTTGTTTTATTTATGTATTAATACGTTTTGGATATAGTAACTCTGGGAGGATATTAAAGAAATGTGATACAGATATTGAGGGAATGATTGTTAGATTATAAAGAATAATAGAAATAGAAAGGTATTTTTTCTTTTTTTTTTGTTTTGTTGTTTTTTCTTCTTTGTTCTTCTTTTTCCTTTCTGATTTGAACTAATATTTTCTTTTCTTATTAGAACTGATAGTCATTTTGTAATGGAAGAGGAATAGGAAAAAAGAAGAAATGATATTAATAAATGTTTATTGAATATGTTAAGGGAAAAGGTTATGGGGAGACTCCCAAAGTGTTAACTAGATATTTAGATTAGAAATATGGAATATAGCAAATGAAATAGTCAAACTTAACACAGGATCTGGATTTGTGGATATATTTAGATGAAAGATTATTGAGGATTGTTATGATTGATTTAGTTGTATTGAAATATATCAATTTGAATATAATATGTCATTAGAGGGAAAAGAGAGGAGGTTTTAAATGACTTAATCTGAACTTTATGAGTATGACTTTGTTTTGTGGACAATTGATTGCCCTGCCACCACATTGTTTCTTAAGCACTTGTTTGTAAAATGGAAAAACCAATAAAGTTGTTTTTTTAAAAAAAGTATGAAAAACGGTCATAGGTCACTTTTATCAGTGCCGTTGTAACTTTGAACAGTCATTAAATGAACTGTTGTAAGTTGAGGACTACCTGAACTAGAGTTCTATTGCTGTGTAGATCTCATACGCATGTCTGATTTTATAATATGTTCACTTCTGTTCTTATAGTATGCATATCCCGTTCCTAGAAATTACTTCTATATAAATTAAAATAGGAATAACAGGAACTATCAACCTGATAAATTATTTCATTAAGCTTTTTTGTTGAAGTCTGTTATTCACGGAAGTTTTTAAAGTCTACCATTCTGGTCCAAGTCCAAATTACCCATACTTTCCAGTCTAGAAAAAATATATCAAGAGATCCTAGTTTCTTTAAAATAATCAAATATGAACAACTATTGTTAATGACAAAAAATTACAATACAAATCATTGCAAAGAGAACACATTATAATATTTTGTCAAGATCACATAGTTAAAAATCTATTAAAAATCTATTATTTACACCAGAGGTGCCCAAAAGGAGACCGGTTACGTGAGAGAGGTTTTTTCTGTGGACCGGAGGGGACGTGGTTTTGTGTGCTGCCTGCATCCTGTGGATGGGGCTTTCCTTGTTTGTGTGGCCTGGTTGCTGGTATGCTGCGACTCAGTACTGGTCCACGGACCGGGGGGTTGAGTACCCCTGATTTACACTACTCTAAAGACATGGGTACAAATTCTTCAAATTACATTATACAGGTAATCCTCAACTTACAACAGTTCATTTAGTGACCGTTAAAAGGTACTACAGCACTGAAAAAAGGGACTTATAACCATTTTTCATAGTTACAACCATTGCAACATCCCCATGGTCATGTAATTAAAATTCAGATGCTTGGCAACTGACTCAAATTTATGACCATTGCACTGTTCCATGTGATCCCCTTTTGCGATCTTCTCACAAGCAAAGTCAATGGGGAAGCCAGATTCACTTAACAGCTATGTTACTAACTTAACAACTGCAGTGATTCACTTAACAACTATGGCAAAAAAAAGTTGTAAAAGGGGGCAAAACTCACTTAACAAATGTTTCACTTAACAACAGTCATTTTGGGCTCAATTATGGTCATAGTTTGAGGATTACCTGTACTTAAAAACTATATTATAAATCCAAAAGACAACAAAATCTCCTATAAGAAAAAGGAATCAGGGTAAAATGGATTTACTCACATTCCTACGCATCAAAAAAAAATCAAAAAAGACCAAGACATGCCAAGAAAGCGTATGTACAGTGTTATTTAGGACCGTTTGGAAATAAATATTCAAATTAAAAGAAAAAGAAGGGAGCAAGGCTGCAAAGTCTTTTCATTAAGATATACCCTCTTGTTGACCTCAGTCATAAACAAAACCTATATATACTGTTTAATTTGTATTCAGTTCCAATGACCTCTTGGCAAAAGTTGGGATAAAGACTGACGCAATGCACTCAGTAGAAATATAATATCATAAGGAAGTCAGTGGAGAATTTGGTCTAAAACATGATTCAGATAGTGAATACCAGGAGTATATACTGCAGACATGAAATTGGAGAGCATATGCTAACACCATCTGTTCATTTTTGTTTTTGAATGCTACAAGGTAACAAATGAATCTTTGCATTTTTATGTCTTCTGTGATGGCACAGCTAACTATCTAAGTACAGCCTTCAGAGGAAAATTCCTTTAAATATCAAGAACATTTTCCTCTTTAAAATAAGCATACAACAGCTGCTTGGATGAAAAAAATCTTTTAGTTTGAATCTCTCCATTTCAGTTTCTCTCAACTAATTCATTTTTTTTTTCAATTTTTGTTTCACTTTTCCATTTTTAGGAATTTACATGAAAAGAATTCATATTTTTGTATATATATTTGAAGAATAGATAAAAATTAGTGTAAAAATTGCTGCTATAAGTCCTGTCATTTTCTCCAGCTCATATCAACCTAACAGTTTCAAAGTGTGCAAATGCAGATAGGTATCACATTGGTGGGCTCATTAATGGGACATGAAAGGAGCCCCCCACTGAGTGTTCCCTGGGTAACAGTGATGTCACCAGCCTTGGCGCTTTTCATACGAATATGATGACGACTAGATGTTAGATTCACTTTGGTATAGTGGTTATGGCATCAGACTAGAAATCAGGAGACTCTGAGTTCAAGTCTCATCTTAGGCACAAAGACAGCTGGCTGATCTTGGGCCAAACACTCTCTCTCAGTCATAGGAAGGAAAATCCTTGCTAAGAAAAAAGCAGGGACTTGTCCAGTCTCTATGAATTGGATAGAATGATCACACACACCCCACTCAGAATATTGGCAAAACAGGACATACAATGCTAACTTCTTTATCTTAAAGGAAATTAAATCTGAGGAGAGTTAAATTCAGAGATTAAATTGCAAGCAAATATGTTTAGTAAATACAAAGTAATATTACATAAAGTTGTAAGAATGGATAAACTAATGGGGACAGAACTTGTGAGGAGGAATTCTTAAAGAAAGGAAATATTAAAAGCACAGTTCCTAGCAATTCTTATTAAGGAGGGGTTAGTGGGAAAAAAGAAAAGTATCAGTCCTTCAAGATAGTCCAAACAAGGAACACTATCTTTATTGTAAGGTTACAGTAACAGAATTGTGCAAATCTGAAAAAACATCTCCCGAAAAATACAAGCCCGAATAATAAATAATAAATAAATTACAGAGAATTAGGGGGGTCCTTTCTGGGGTGCTTTCCCTGCTCCCATTCCTTCTGAGGTATATTTTGACTGTTGTCTAAGCCAGGGCTTTTCACTTTAGCACCTGGCAGGTGTTACGCGACCCCTAGCCAAGTGTAGCGAGAAAGGGAACGAGCTAAAGTGACAACACACAGGCCTGGAGGAGATCTGCTGGAGCTGCAGGGCTCAGCAGAAGCCCCAGGATCTGCACACATGGCTATAGGCTGGTTGGAGCTTTTGGTGCATCAGGAAGAGAAAAGGAGAAGGAGGTCAGAGAGAGGAGAAGTTATAAAAAAGAATTCTAGAAATAAACCAATGGCTAAAGGGTTGGTGTCACCAAGAAAACTTTGGTTTCCTGGACCATGGACTGCATTTCCTACACAATGGACTCTTGGCAAGGGATGGGCTGCACCTCATGGAAACAGGGAAAAATGTACTAAGAAAAAGACTGGCCCAACTCATTAAAAGGGTTTTAAACTAAAATTGAGGGGGAAGGGTGACCAATTATTAGAAACTCTAGAACACAAAACCAGCCTAAACGAGTTCAAATCACCAGGACCAGATGGATTACACCCCAAGGTTCTTAAAGAACTGGCAGATGTGATCTCAGAACCACAGAACTATATTTTTCAAAGATCCTGGAGAACTGGGGAACTACCAGAGGACTGGAAAAGAGCTGATGTAGTGGCCATCTTCAAAAAAGGGAAAAAAAGGACCCAGGAAATTACAGCCCTATCAGCCTGACCTCGATACCTGGGAAGATTCTGGAAAAGATAATCAAACAATGAATCAGTGAACACCTACAGGCAAACAAAGTCATTACTAAAAGTCAATACGAGTTTGTCAAAAACAGATCATGCCAGACAAATCTTATTGCATTCTTTGACCAAGTGATGAAATTAGTGGACCAGAGGAATGCTGTGGATATAATTTACTTGGACTTCAGTAAGGCATTTGACAAAGTAGACGACAACCTACTACTTGAGAAGATAGAAAAATGCGGGTTAGACAGCATCACCACCATATGGATCCATAGCTGGCTGACAGGCCGTATTCAGCGGGTGGTCCTCAATAGAACCGTATCTACATGGAGGGAAGTGTGTAGTGGGGTGCCCCAGGGCTCTGTTCTGGGCCCAGTGCTCTTCAACATTTTCATAAACGATCTGGATGAGGGGATAGATGGGGAACTCATCAAATTTGCAGACGACACCAAGTGGGCAGGAATAGCCAACACTCCAGAAGACAGGCTTAGAATACAGGAGGATCTGAACAGACTTGAACACTGGGCGCTATCTAATAAAATGAAATTCAATGGTGAAAAAAGTAAGGTTCTACATTTAGGCAAGAAAAACCAAATGTACAGGTACAGTATAGGGGGTACTTTGCTCAATAGTAGTAATTGTGAGAGGGATCTCAGAGTCCTAGTGGACAATCATTTAAATATGAGCCAGCAGTGTGCTGCAGCTGCCAAAAAAGCCAACACAGTGCTAGGCTGCATTAATAGAGGGATAGAATCAAGATCATGTGAAGTATTAATACCACTTTACAATGCCTTGGTAAGGCCACACTTGGAATACTGCATCCAATTTTGATCACCACGATGTAAAAAAGATATTGAGACTCTAGAAAGAGTACAGAGAAGAGCAACAAAGATGATTAGGGGACTGGAGGCTAAAACATATAAGGAACAGTTGCTGGAATTGGGTATGTCTAGTTTAACGAAGAGAAGGACGAGGGAGGACATGATAGCAGTGTACCAATATCTCAGGGGCTGCCACAAAGAAGAGGGAATCAAGTTATTTTCCAAAGTGCCTGAAGGCAGGACAAGAAGCAACAGGTGGAAACTAACCAAAGAGAGAAGCAACCTAGAACTAAGGAGAAACTTCCTGACAGTTAGAACAATTAACCAGTGGAACAACCTGCCTCCAGAAGCGGTGAATGTGCCAACACTGGAAGTTTTAAAGAAGAAACTGGACAGCCATTTGTCCGAAATGGTATAGGGTTTCCTGCCTGAGCAGGGGGTTGGACTAGATGACCTCCAAGGTCCTTTCCAACTTAATAATAATAACAACAATAATAATCATAAATTCCAAGAAAAAAAATCCAACAAAGAGGTAGGGAGTGATGAAAAAAAAGAAAAAATCAAACAAAAATCAGGAGATCCAGGAAACATACCCATGAACAGACATAATAGTCTTAAATGTTTATATACTAAAGCTCAAAGCTTGGGGAACAAACAGGGTGAACTAAAAGCAATAGTACATGAGGGTGGGTATGACACAGTTGGCAATAGAGAAACTTGATGGGAAGAAACCCATGATTGGAATGTAGTGATGGATGGATACAAATTGTTCAAAAGAAACAGAATTACAAAAAAGAGGAGGGGATTTGCACTATATGTAAGAGAATACTACATAACTACAGAAATGTACATGATCAAAGATAAAAGCCCTCCAGAACCTATATGGGGCAATATAAAAGGAAAAAAAGTGACATTGCCGTAGGGGTATACTACAGGCCACCCAACCAATCAGAAGAAATAGATGGACTCTTTGTCAACCAGTTAACAAATGTATGTAGGAAGAATACCACAGTAGTAATGGGAGATTTCAACTACCCAGATATCAGCTGGGAGACAAACTCTGCAGCAAGCGGGAGATCAAACAGATTCCTAACCAACCTAGCCGACACCTTTGTCATCCAAAAGCTAGAGGAGGGAACTAGAAGTAAAGGTATACTGGACCTAATTCTTACTAATAGAGAAGATGTGATAGAGGGAGTTGAAGTTGATGGAACCTTGGAGGAAAGTGACCATGTCATATTGGAATTCAATATAATGCAAACACAAGCAATAGAAAATAATTCAATCAATGTCTTAAACTTCAAAAGAGTTGATTTAACAAACTCAGGGAGAATCTAGGAAAGATTCCATGGATGAAAATTCTAAAGGGAAAACAACTAAAGAAGCATGGGAAACTCTGAAAAATGCTGTCATAAAAGTCCAGTCCAGCACAATATCACTGAAAAAGAAAAACAAGAAACTCAAGAAGAAACCAGAATGGCTGCACAAAGATCTCTGAGACAAACTGAAAGATCAAAAGGACAAGTACAAAAAATGGAAAGAGGGACACATCTAAGGCTGATTATCAGCAGACAGCCAGAACATGCAAAGACAAAGTTAGGAAAGCAAAGGCTCAGAATGAACAAAGACTTGCAACAGAAATTAAGGATAATAAAAAAAAAGTTTTTTTCAACATACTGTGTTTCTCCGAAAGTTAGGCCCAGCCCAATAGTAAGCCTAAGCTTGATTTTTGGGGGTGGGCCTAATATAAGCCCTACTCCAAAACTAATCCCTAGTTTTGGGCTGAGGCACACCCTTAAAATTCAAGCTAGGGAGGGGATAGGGGGTTGAAGCTGCCCCATGCACCACACACCCGCTTACCTAACCGGTAGGACCACTGCAGCCAGGCCTCTCACGATCTGACACCTGTCGCACTGCTGCTTGACTTCTTCTGTAGCTGCTTGCTGTTACCTGCGGCCATTTGCCATGTGGTACACTGTGCCACTGCCGCTTCTCTCGGCAGGACGCTGCATGATACTTTGGGCTGCTTCCACTGCTCGTGCATTTTGGGCCGCTTCTGTTGCAGTGGAAATGGCCTGAAGTGCCATCTGGCTTCTTGACACGAGCAACAGAAGCGGCCCAAAGTGCACGAGCAACAGAAGTGGCCCAAAGTGCTGCACAAGCAGCTGAAGCAGCCCAAAGCATTGCGCAAGCAGAGGAAGTGGCCCGAAGCACCATATGGCGTCCTGCTGGGAGAAGTGGCAACGGTGTAATGCACCACATGGCATCTGGCCTCAGGTAGCAGCAAGCAGCCGCAGAAGAAGTCAAGCAGTGACACGACAGGTGTCGGGGCGTGGGAGGCCTGGCTGCAGTGGTCCTAAGGTAAGACATTCTCCAAAATTAAGACCTAGTGCCTCTTTTGGAGGCAAAAAAAAAAAAGTAAGAATGGGTCCTAATTTGGGGGAAACACAGTATTAATAACAAGAAAAATGTCAAGGAAAATCTAAGTCCACTAAAGAGAGAAGATGGCAAGGAAGTAACAAGCAATAGGGAGAAAGCAGAGCTGCTTAACTCATTCTTTGCATCAGTCTTTGCACAAAAAGAAATTATAGCACATCCCCCCCCAAAATACTGCAAAAGACAAACTAGAAACAAAAATTAAAATAAGCAAGAAAATGATAAGAGAACACCTATCCGACTTGATGAATATAAATCACCAGGACCCAACATATTACATCCCAGTGTTCTGAAGGAGCTGGCAGATGTTATCTCAGAACCATTGCACTATATCTTTCAAAAATCCTGGAGCACCAGGGAAGTATCTGAGGATTTGAAAAGGGCTGATGTGGTTCCCACCTTCAAGAAAGTGAAAAAAAACAGACCCAGAAAAATACCAATCAGTCTAACATCAATACCTGGGAAGATCCTGGAAAAGATAATCAAAAAACAGATCTGCGAACAACTAGAAGCAAACAAAGTTATAACTAGTAGCCAGCACAGGTTTGTTAAAAATAGATCATGCCAAACCAATCTTATCCCATTCTTCGTTAAAGTGACAAATAGACTAATGAAATACTGTGGACATAGTATACTTAGATTTCACTTGACTATGAGCCAGCAGTGTGCAGCATAGAATCAAGATCACACAAAATATTAGTACCGCTTTATAAAACCCTAGTAAGATCACACTTGGAATACTGCAACCATTTTGGTCACCATACTACAAACTTGGAAAAAGTTCAGAGAAGAGCAACTAAAATGATCAAAGGCCAATCAGGAAACTACAGACCAATCAGTCTAACATCAATATCTGGGAAAATCCTGGAAAAGATAATAAAAAAACAGATCTGCGAACAACTAGAAGCAAACAAAGTTATAACTGGTAGCCAGCATGGGTTTGTTAAAAACAGATCATGCCAAACCAATCTTATTTCATTCTTTGATAAAGTGACTAGTAGACCAACAAAACGCTGTGGACACAGTACACTTAGATTTCAATAAGTTATTCAACAAAGTAGACCACAATCTACTGCTTAGTAAGCTAGAAAAAGATGGGATAGACAACATCACCTCCAGATGGATCTGTAGCTGGCTGACAAACTGTACTCAGCAAGTAGTCCTCAATGGTAGTACATCCACATGGAGAGAATTAAACATTGGGGTACCACAAGGCTCTGTCTTGGGCCCAGTACTCTTCAATATCTTCACTATCCAAGTTTTTTTTATTAATTTTCCAATATTTCATTTACATATTTAAAAGGTAGGGTGGCGGTTGAGCATCGTGATTCCATTACATTTAAATATTATCAGTACAAATCTCAAAGTATTTCAACAACAAAATTCCCTCTCTTTCCCCCATAAGATCTACTGTCATGTTCAGATCAATACAGTTCTTATTCTATCAATCAAACAAAAAATACCTTTCTAATATTCATTAATAATCTTTAATCTATACATATCTTGATTAATTTGACATTCCATCTTTTAGACAATAACCTAATAAGTTTTTCTTAAGTTTAATTTTGCATTAATATTTAAATTTAACGTTTAATCTTTATCATTTCCAGATTTTAAATGATCCCAGATTCTCAGTCTTCTCTCTCATATTTACGGCTAATAATTTTCTTTTCCTTTTTTCTACTTCTTTCCTTTCTTCCTTTCCAGAAAAAGAGAAAGCTAATATACAAATTTAATTATTAGTATTTATACTTCTAAGTTTTATTTAACCTGTATCTCAACTCATGACAATATCTTAAATTCAAATCTTAATTATCTATAAACATTCAAACTTTTAGCAAATCAGTAACCTGGTAATTGATTTTCCCTTAATATTTTAATTTAACATTTAATATTTATCTTTTTTCCAAATTTTAATTGAACACGATTCCTTTGTCAAATTCCACATATGATCTAATATTTAAAATACAAACCTTATATGTAAAATCTATCATGTATCTTAACAAACTAATAAGACAATATAATATTCTTATTTCGATATTTATATTTCTAAATTTTATGAAACCAATTTTTTATCTCAAATCATTACAATATCTTATATTCAAAATACATATTCTATCCATTTAAATATATTCTATTTTAGATCTCATATATAGATTAAAACCCCAATCCCTTTCAGTCTAATTCTAGCTTTTTTCCTCTGCCAAATCATCTTTCATATCTTCGCTTTTAAATCATCAAAAAGATCTCCTTGTATTGTTGTAACTATTGTTTGATATTGATAAAGGCATTCAGTTACTGTTTTCTTAAGAGGGCTGACTGGTTTGACAGGTCGTCTCTTTATTTTTCCAGTTCGATGCAGTTGTCCCAAAGTATTTATCTTATCTTTCATCTGTTTTTCTTTTTTGTCTTCAAATTCCTTCTGGTTTATAAGAAAAGTCCTTTCCTTGTTCTCTATTATCAGTTTCCTTCCCATGTTTTCCACAGTTTGTATTTGTTGAGTATCTAAGTCTTCTGTCATAACATTTGATTGTTTCCCCTTTTCTATAGAATTCTGTATAGATGATTCTTTAGTTGAAGTCATAGTTTGAGCTTGCATACGGAGAGTTTGGATAATTGCTTTTAACATATAAAGAGTTTGTTCCTGTACCTCCTCTGTGTGAGAAATCCATTCCTGTTCTTCTTCCATTGTCATATATTAGACTAAACAAAGAACGTACAATCAGAAAGTCCACCAAATAAACAGCTGAGCTAAGTTTCTTGCAGCTGGTGCTTCAAGGTTACTTTGAATCTTATCTGTTTTTAAGGTAATCAACAAAGCTTTCTTTAAGAATAGCAGGTTACAGTCTCAAATTTAGCCAGCAAATGTCATTCAGAGTTAGTTGAATCTTTTCAGTTTTCTTTTCCCCCTCTATTGTAAGGGGAGAAAAAGAACCCAAATCTTCAATAATAGTTAGAGTAAAAATCAGAGAAGAAGAAAAAATAGAGAACATAAAGTTACAAATCTTATAATCCACCAGTTTTAAAAAATAGAATTCCAATTAGGATCCCAATATTTTTCCCAACGTTTTAAACTCTCAAGTGGTTGATAGCCGCTGTTTCTGGAGGAAGGGCTAAAATCCCCCTTCCCTCACCACAGGGGGGAAAGTACTTTAGCAGCTTATGCAGGTAATTAAGTAATTAGGATGTAAGAGAGGCAGATCTTACCCAATCCTTTCCACACTGCTTTGAAGTTGCCAGATGTTAATGTGACTTCGGCTGTTAGCAGCCTAGGGACGAGCCATATTTCTATGGCCGGTCCTTTTGTCCGCCGGTTTGGAGGAAAAATTCCAGGTCTTCAGGAAAGTTGCTGCTCTCCTTCGATCCAGCAAAAGCCCCTCCTTGCTGATCACCTCTCCGGGGCGATTTTTGACCCTTTACAGGGCCCCCCAGCGATGCAAAACTGAACGGGGGAGAAAGAGCAGATCTCCCAACCGTCCATGGCGGCTGGGTGACGAAACCGGAAGTCTACTCTTCAATATCTTCATCAATAACTTAAATGAGGAAATAGGAGGGGAACTCATCAAATTTGCAAATGACACTAAACTGGCAGGAATAGCAAACACCCCAGAAGACAAGCTCAGGATTCAAAAAGATCTTGACAAACTGGAACAATGGGCCCTATCCAACAAAATAACTTTTAACGTAGAGAAAAGCAAAGTTTTACATTTAGGCAGGAAATATCAAAGATATAAATACAGATTAGGTGAGACCTGGTTCAAAAAGAGTAACTATGAGAGGGACCTTGGAATCCGAATGGACGATCACTTGACTATGAGCCAGCAATGTGCAGCAGAAGCCAAAAAAAGCTAATAAAATCCTGGTTTGCATAAATAGAGGTAGAGAATCAAGATCACGCGGTATTAGTACCACTTTATAAAACCCTAGCAAGATCACACCTGGAATACTGCAACCATTTTGGTCACCATACTACAAAAAAGATGTTGAGACCTTGGAAAAAGTTCAGAGAAGAGCAACTAAAATGATCAAAGGCCTGGAGACTAAAACATATGAACAAAGGTTGCAGGACTTGGGTTTGGCTAGTCTAAAGAAAAGAAGAAATGGGCGACATGATAGCAGTATTCCAGTATTTGAGAGGCTGCCACAAAGAAGAGAGGTCAAATTATTCTCCAAAGCACCAGAGGGTAGGACAAGAAACAATGGTTGGAAACTGATCAAAGAGAGAAGCAACCTGGAATTAAGGAGGAACTTCCTAACAATGAGGACAATTAACCAGTGGAACAGCTTGCTTTCAGAAATCGTGGATGCTCCATCACTGAAGGTTTTTAAGAAGAGACTGGACAGTCACTTGTCTGAGATGGTATAGGTTCTCCTGCTTGAGCGGGGGATTGGACTAGAAGACCTCCAAGGTTCTTTCCAGCTCTATTTTATTCTGTTCTTAAAAATGTGAATAAAAGGAGCAGGTTTTGCCCGGAGAGGAAGAGAGGAAAAAACACATGGAGGAGAGAAAAGAGGCTTTTGTTAGCAAGTGTTGAGGAGAGAGCAAGCAAGCGGCCTTTGTAAGCAAAGAGTGAGTGAGTGAAAGAGCATGTGAGGTGCTTTTGCGAGCAATGTGTGAGAGAGTGAGAGGCTTTCACAAGCAAAGTGTTAGTGTATGAAAGAGCGAGCAAGGGGCTTTTACGAGCAAAGTGTGAGTTAGTGAAAGAGGTGAGCATGGGGCTTTTGCAAGCAAAGGGTGAGAGAGAGGGGGGCAGCTTTTGCAAGTGAAGGGTGAGAAAAAAATGGAAAAGTGAGGGGGAGAAGGGAAAAAGAAAAGGCATTGACTTCTGACTTCCTCTTTTCCAGTAGAAGGAAGCATTAACATTGAATCTCAACTTTTTACTTTTCCATAATATTATAAACTAGCCATTTCTATAACAACAAATGAATCTAACCAGTAAAGCCCAAAATCTTTCTCCACCCTTTTTTTTAGTCATCAAGTTTTTGACACCTTGCTAAGCACTGGTGCTACTCAAATATTGTCATATTCTTAAAAGTGGTACAATCTGTGAAAAGGTTGAAAAGCCCTAATCTAAGCTGATGCCTTCTTCCTATCTCCCAAGGTTATTCTCATATCCTATTACTTTACTTTACTTTATTTTGACATATGCCGCCCTTCTCCTCAGACTCAGGGCGGCTCACAGCAAATAATACAAGTACAAAATATAAATTAGTTAAAATAATAATATACAATATAAAAAACAATAAAACTATACCCACTCATACGACATACAGTCCCAATCAAAGGCCCAGGGGCAGAGCACAGCTCACAAGCCCCAAGCCTGTCTGCATAGATGTGTTTTTAAAAGTTTTTGGAAAGCTAGGAGGGAAGGAGCAGTACGAACCTCTGAGGGAAGTTGATTCCAGAGGGCTGGGGCAGCAACAGAGAAGGCCCTAGCCCTAGGTCCCGCCAAACGGCATTGTGTAACAGACGGGACCCGTAGGAGGCCAACCCTATGTGCCCTAACCGGTCGCTGGGATTTATGAGGCAGAAGACGGTCCCGCAAGTATCCTGGCCCATTGCCATATAGGGCTTTATAGGTCATAACCAACACTTTGAATTGTGTTCGGAGACCAATTGGCAGCCAGTGCAGCTCACGGAGGGCTGGAGTGACATGAGCATGTCATACTACCGGCCCATGGGCCGGATGCGTCATGCCGAAACTGCGCCCACCCCATTGCCGGCAATGGGGAAAAAGTTACGTGACATCGCGAGTTTCACATGCCTGTATTACATCAAGCAATTTGGCTGCAGACAATGCTTACTAAAAACCTGAAAAAATAAATACTGTGTTCTAACAGGATATAGCAGAATTAGGAGTCAAGCAATTTTTAAAACAATATCCCTCTGTTAGAGAGTTAATACCATTTTTTTAATGCAAGTGATTTCAAAATGCAAGGGAATTTAAGCATTTAAATGCATTTAAATTAATAACTGAAATTAGACAAGGTCTCTTTTAAGTATATAAACCTAAGCACCCATATGACTCAATACTAAAACTTTAAATGTTTTTGAAAATTTGATACCTAACACAGAAGAGAAATGGTCATTTCAAAATTGCCAGTTGTAGTGAAAGATGGAGTGTCCTTTTCGTAATTTGGATTAACTGGCATTTGGTGGACAATTTTTAAAGGCAGTTCCCTGGTTATGCATTGCATTATCCCAAGCAATAGTCATCACTGCACTGAGGACTGTTGTCAAGATATCTCTTTCTATATTCATTCCTCCACTCTACTACTAAGAATCAAGCATTGATTCATACTGTAAATATTCACAAGTTCTTTCTCATGATATTGTGAGGAGGCAAGAGAAAAGAATCTTGCCGACTTTGCTATTTAAAGACGAAATGTTCCTCTGATCTGAATTCTAAGGAATATTCAGCCTTTTAAAATTTAAAATAATGTGGTTGTATTCATGCATTTAAAAAGTGTATACTATGTATTTCATTCATGCACCATTTAAAAGTATACAAAATACCACATAGTGAAAGGAATTTACTGGATATCAGCCAATTTACATAAACATTTTATACAACTAAAGTCCAAATAGCAATACTTTTACAACAATTTTGGCAGAAGGATTGTTGCAATAACTAAAATATCATTTGGAAACGTATGACTGCCTTGCATCAGAAATTTAACCTTGAAGAAAAATGTCCTGTTATGCGTATAACTACTGAATAAAAATTGCATAATTGATGCTATTTGAAAGAAGTCTAAAAAGAGCCCCAAGCACAACTTTTCTACTATCTGGCATCATCCTGCTTCATGAAATTACATGCAAATTGCTTTAATTATATGCAAATAAAATGTGCCAGTTAGCCATGGGCCTTTAACTCATGATATTTACATATCCAGATGTGGTCCTTATTTCTCAATCAGCTACTCTATTCCTGACCTACAGAATAACACGTGAAATTATGTTAGCTTGAAAAATCACTAGTGCTAGAAGCAGGTGTAAATATTAGGGCTGTGCATGCTTTAAAAATGTTTTCAATCTCATGTAAGTAAAGCAACTCTCTGCTATTTGTTAGAGCAGTGCATCTTTTTTAGGCTATCACACAAACTTGAAAGACATAGCTTAATTTCAATGACTCAACTGTTTAAATAGCAGTATTTCTCCCCAAGGGATACAAATTTTTAAAAAGGTTGTATTGATTAAAATGTGAATGCTATATTTCTATAGGTTCAAAGCACTACTTCTGAATCATTTTCAGCTCTAATAAATATCAAGTCTGCCAAATGTAGGATGCTAAAAACCAGTGCTTTTTTTTTTCTAAAAAAAAAAAAGGTGCCGGAACTCACACACGTCATACAACCCGCCTTGCCTACCCTATAAGGTTCCATCCAAAAATGGTGCCGGAACTCCGTTCTGGGCGTTTTATGAGAAAAAAAGCCCTGCTAAAAACCCAGATGACCACCAGAAAGGTAGCAATGTATGTGGTTCTGGGGTTGCCCTTCTTTTTTTTAATTGAGTATTTGACTGCTATTTTAATTATATTCAAACTATTCAAAATATGTGGAGGTAAATAAAGAGTGGAATTTAATTTTAGTATGAGTAAAAATTATTTTGTTAATCAGTTGGAACTTCACATAAGTACATGTTGTATCTTGTTATTGTAACAAAGTAAATCAAGATGTTCAGAACTTAATCCGGAAAAGGAACAAAAATTAACAGCAGATGAAATGTAATGAAAATCTGCATTAGATTAGAAATTGCTTTTCTCAAGTTAACGTTTGAAACAAGCATATCAAAAGTGGTTTTTATTTCGAAAAGGCAACTGGACTGATTTTGAGGAAAAACAAGATGTTTCACTTCCTATCCTGGAAGCTTCATAACCTTTCAAACAAGCATTACAAAACTGGAAGAATTTATGGCTTTCTGACATATTTCAAACTATAGGCACTTAGATCAGTTTGATTAATATAGTATAGGTAATATGAACATGCGTTAAATATTGTTATTCACCCTAGGACAACAGAAAAAAAAGAGGAGCAATTCAACTTTCTTCTTGGTTGAAGTTCAGATTCATCTTTAGAGTATTTATTTTTGGTAAAGAAAACAAGGTAAAGAAGGTAAAGATAATCTATAACATGATTTGAATAAGTCATGGAAATTATAATGTCTCTATTGAAAGAAGTAATATTAAACAGACTGCCACTTTCTTGAGGAATGTGACAATAACAAGAAACTGGTGTGAAAGGATTATTTATTTTTTTGTGAAATCCAGAATACTGGCAGGGAAATGGGCATGGAAACCTATAAGATGCTGACTCACATAAATCAGATACTATATAATTAGGCATTATGCTTAAATATGGGTGAACTATTTTTACATTGCAGCTATCTGCCATCCCTGTTTGATTATACCATAAAAATCACTGCTATAGATAGTAGAACAGGTCATGGATCATTCTAATAATAAGAGATTGATGTGCTTAGAAATTTTCCCATGAAGAAATAATTGTTTTTGATACTGGTTTACAACTGCTTTGGTCCTTCAAAAGGACTAAAAAGAATCAGTTTTTTTTCTTATTTCCCTTTAACCCTAGTCTCTTTTATTACTCCTAAATTCACAATGCTCTGTTAGTTAGATGACTACAAACATTCATTTTCAGGATGAATCTCCATAAATTGCAATTGCTACAGGTAACATCAAGCTGTTTGATACCTATTTCCTCCCCAAATGATATATATTCTTTTTCTTGTTTGCCTGACCCAATTTAATTATGGTCAAAAGACTACCATAAAATTTCCACTTGTTATTGAATATGTATCAGGACCAACCTTTTTCTTATCAATTCAAAGACAAATAACAAAACTGTTATTACCAAAGCAAATTACAAGCACATTTTGGGGAACCTTTATTTGTTGCATTTTGGCAGAGTAACAGCAACAGCTTGTCCCACAGCATTCTTTGAAAACTATATCAAAAGATGCCATCTTAGTGGCTGACATTCTGAAATTATTTCCATTTGACTATTATTACTATGTAGTTAAACCACAAAAATATTGATATTATGTTGACATATATTTTATAATAAATTAAAAGTAGCTTTTAGCATTTTGTAAGGTGACTTTGAAGATATGTATAATTATTTCTCTGAACAGAACACAAACCAAAGGCAAACATGTTTTCTGATGTAGGAATAATATACCAATTGAGAAATGGAATGAAATTGTTTGGGGAAAAAAAGTATATTATTTAATCTGGGATAGACTCATCTATACCAAAATTCTTGTCTACTGATGACATATGGCCAATGTTCTTTTGACATAAGAACCTATGAGATACTAGGCACTTTCTGGATTGGGTAGTATTTCCCAAATAATAATTTTAAGTCAATTTAGGCTAAAGTTGGGACAATTCTCATAGAATTTACCAAGCACTGAATCAGTAAATAAGTTGTATGAATTTCTAAATATTCTAATTTTGATATTTTTCCAAATATCCCATAAATTTATCAACATACTAAAGCATATGTCCTATAACAATTAATAACCCATTACAAAAACAGACTAATAAATTATTACTTATTTTTATTGTCTGTATTTATTGTTTTATATTGGTCTTTTCTGATTAATTGTAAGCCACCGAGAGTTGCCTTTGGCAAATGGGCAACATATAAATTTAATAAATAAATAAAATGTACTGGAAATAAAGCATGGAACTCAATACAGCAATTGGATACTCTGTTTTTTTCAAAAAAGGGAGAACACTGTGAATAAGGTAACATTATAAGAGGTACATATTTTAAAGCAGCTTAAAATTGTATTCATGTCCTTCAGGGACAGCAGTTCATTGTATGAAAATATGACAATCTAGCATATATTTTAGAGTTTGCACATGCAATATACTCACATTGGGAATGAGAAAACATTTATGGCTTCCTAGTATACTCACATGGTATAACTATCATAGACCCTACTGTAGGAAAAATATAATGACTCAAATGACTTTGAAAATAAGGGCAACTGGTTCATACCTTAAATTTCAGATTCTGTAGCAACTGATAAATTACAATTATGGATTGTAAAAAATGTAATATATGAGATCTTCTCAAAATTGATAAACTAGCTGTCTCATGCATTTATAGAAATATACTGGCTTTTTAAAAAATTCTGTTGTTTTGAAATAAAAGTTGTTGATATTAAAATATAGTTTTTTTTATCTTCAAGAGAAATGTAAAATACTTTTTTTTCCTTTCTGAGTTAATTTGTAGTTTTTTTTCTTGTTGAAAGAAATATACATGGGAGAAAAAAATCAGGTTAACCTGAAGAATCCGTATTAGAAGAGAACACTCAAACTTGATGTCTATGTCAGAAATAAGCAGGCTTCTAAATTATTTTTGTCAACAGTATGGTGGTATCCTTGCTAACCTTATTTGGCACCAGTGAATAATTAGATACACAGGGGTGTGACTCCAATTGAAGGTGTTGGCACTGTAGCACTATGTGAAAATGTTAACTATGAGGTTAACTCCAATTTTCTCTTCTTTAATTAAATGCACATGGTACTAATGAGGTAACCTACTGTTCCTTGATAGCACTAATTAGCTAAGAGGAGAGTATACTCTCACACTGCAATTTAAACCTAAAAATAAGGTTGAGATATGCTAATTGCAGGCAATTTAAAACAGCACAAATTGTTGTACTAGTCATAATAAGGAAAACTGACTGTTTTAAAGCTATGCAGCTGTATCTTAGCTTAAAATCAAAACAAAACAATCCACATAATTTTAGGATGATTTCACAAGATGTCCAGAAAGTTCTTTCAAAATTAAATTATTTAGTGGCAATGGTATTAAACAATACATTTTGTATTTTATCCAATAATGCTTTATTAATTTACCTTTATTGTATATTAACACAGTGGAATTTCATAAACAATAGAAGATTAACCTCATAACTGCTAGTCATCTTAGCTGGAATAATGCCAACTATTTTAAATTCAGATCATAAGGATCAATTATCACAAAAGTGAGCATTTATCTCAAAGTAATATATATTATGTGTGGTGTAGAATGGGATAGTATAAAATACAGATATAAAAAATAAAAACAATATATGAATTCTAATATTTTTCAATAAAAATAACATACTTTAAAAACTGTCATTTGCAGCCACAGTACTGCATAAGTACTTTTCCCTATAATAACTTTGAATAAATTGCTTAGGAAAATTGTAATGAAGTGAATAATTTGGCCACTGAGTTTGTACAGCACACTGATACAGTTAGTGGTAACATCGACAATTTTTGGTCTTTTGCCATATTTGAGTTCACAGAATGCAAACACAGCCATTTTTGCCAGGTAGTATACCACTTGTCAAGCATAAGCTCCAGACAGGATTGCGTTCCCAATTATAATTGCTCCTGAATACAGATGTGAAAATATATGTAAAAGGAATTTTTTTTAAAAAGGAGCATCCCGTTCTTTTAATGTAGCCACAATTGGAAATTTAAGTTTTTTCCATTTTATCTATAACTTTGTTATTTGAAGATTGTTACAGAGCTGAAGAAGCTTCTTGGATGAGAAGTGAAATGTCTTCAAAGAAAATCAAGAAAGTCCAGTTGCCTCTTGAAAAAGCATCTTTGGGAAAACCATGACCTGGATGATTGAGAATCTCCATAGACAAGATTGTTACAGTTCTCCACTTTTTTTTTCCTAAAATGGACAAATGGCTCCCTACATACATACTGTTCTTTTCTTGGTATATTTCATAAAGGATAGTATGATAGACAATTGGGATATAATTAACAATCAGAGGGGAATGATTTATTTATTATTTTATTTACTTCATTTATATCTTTCCTTTTTTATTTTTTATAAGCTCAACATGGCAAAACTCCTTCCTCCTCCTATTTTCCCCACAACAATCCTGTGAAGTAAATTAGGTTAAGAGAGTGACTGGCCCAAAGTCACCCAGCTAGTTTTACATGTTCATGTCTGTGGCAGGACTAGAATTCACAATGTCCTGGTTTCTAGCATGATGCCTTAACCACTAGGCTAACCTAACTCATTCAACACTTAGCACATAATAAATCTAAACAGTATGATAGGGCCACTGCTAGAACCAACAAGTGCATAAAGCTTGGAATAATGATGCAAATATTTTAATTTACATTAGTGTGTTTCATTGAGTGAGGCATCGTGATGCAATTGTTCAGATTCTTCCAACCTGGAACTATCCTGTCCCAGGCAGAACCTTTCTGACTTCAGTATGTATGTTTCTTGAACCACCTATAAATAGCCTAACCAAAATTCTTTTATACTATGGTTATGCAAATCCTTCAAATTACAACATTTTGTGGAAACACTATGAAGCATCTCTTTTTGAATAGTTAAAGCAGCTTTTCATCTCTCCCCGCCTCCCACCCCCACTCAAACAATTGCTTTGGAGTTGTTCCAGTCTGTCTCTGCATGCAAAAATTGCAGCTGCTTTAATGGTTTGAAAAGGAACACTAACAGTGTGCTCCAAACAGCCTTTTTCAAATGGTATTCACGGGCCTAATTTATATACAAATGGGACACTTTTTATTTTTAGTAATAGAAAATTTTAGAACACTTATATCATCAAGGGAATGTGAAAATCTCTTGATGATACATGATTTAGGACAAAAACAAAACAAAACCAATTCTTGAGCTCTGAGAAAAATAGAATTAACCTTGTATTTGAAATCTACATCTCAGTGGAATATAACATTGTCTTTACGGGATACACACAAATTAAATTAAACAGATAATGTCCCAACTCAAAATATTTGGCCTATTTAGTACTCTCTAAAAGGTAACCTTAAGATAGAAAAAGTAAGCCAATGTGGTCTAAGTATTAAAATGTTGGACTAGAATGGAGAAACTTCAAGTTACTAATAGTCTTGAACCAGTTACTATATTTTTGACTAATATATGTCACAGGCTTGCTCTGAAAGCTCTAATGAAGAATATTTGCATAATGCCTGATATCTATTACATTTATACAAAAGTTCAATAGATTTTATTGTAAGATAAATTGTACAGGAGTACAACCTCAAATTAAATTGCAGACTTAAATTGCTATTCATTTAAATCTCCAGTTCTTTTCATATACATAGAGAGAAAGAACACTGTTTACCTGTTTTAGATTAGATTATTAAAGTGTGAATCCCTAGGTGGAAAAAATAATATATCTTGATAAAACCTGTTATCTTCAGAGATAAACTTTTTTTAATTGTAAACTTTCTACCTTGAGCAGGCAGACAATACAGATACTAACTTCAAGAAAATCAACTTCTTAATATTCCAAATTCCATAATTCCTTCATGATAAAATAACTGAGATAATATCCTGATTTCATTTATTGGTATAGATCAGGGGTAGGCAACCTTGGCTCTTTTATGACTCGTGGACTTCAACTTCACGAGTCATAAAACAGCCAAGGTTGCCTACCCGTGGTATAGATCATCTCATCATTCATTCATACTGAATGTTTGCTTTTAACAATTCAAGATTCTAGATTTAAGTGTATAGGCCAATCCATAGGGAAAGCCTCTACAGCATGGCTTCTGGAATTCTTTCCAATCCTTTACTAGTAACAGCCATAGGATGTTACGGGGCGTTGTCTTACCTGAACGCCTTTTCTCAGTACGGAGATGGAGAATCCACCAATGGGTTTTCTCTGTCTACTTGCTCTTGAGACCAAGTAGCCAAACTTGACACGCCCCCTCTGCTAGGAGATCCAGTCTTAACGAGGGCGAAGTGGCTGAAGATGAACGAGGTATTGGCTCTCAAACCCTCAAAAGGCCTAACTGACCTAAAGGGTGGGTGTGGATTCTCCATCTCCGTACTGAGAAAAGGCGTTCAGGTAAGACAACGCCCCTTCTCCAGTACAGGAGATGGAGAATCCACCAATGGGACATACCAAAGCCTCAATGTCCCGTTGGGTGGGAAACAGATAAGGCCGGAATAGTGTCCCCGGAGACCACCTGCTGAAGGACCCTCCGACCAAAGGAGGCATCCGCTGAAGCAAAGCGGTCAATTCTGTAATGGCGAACAAATGGGGAGGGCGAGGACCATATCGCAGCCCTGCATATCTCCTCGATGGACGCCTGAGTGGCCCATGCCGCAGATGTCGCAGCACTGTGAGTGGAAAGGGCCGTAAGATGACGTGGAGCCGGCAGGGAAGATGATTGATACGCCTCCGCAATACAGGCCCTGATCCACCTGCCAATAGTACCAGCAGAAGCCCTGTGTCCCATTGAAGCCGGATGGAAGGAAACAAACAGAGCCTCTGACTTACGAAAGGGCTCCATACGCTTCAGATAACGCCGCAATGCCCTGCGGACGTCCAACATGTGCCACTGCCGCTCCAGGTCATGGGAAGGATTGGGACAAAAATTTGGTAAGATAACTTCCTGTGCTCTATGGAAGAGCGAATTCACTTTGGGTATAAAGGTAGGATCCAGGCGAAGAACCACCCTATCGCTGTGAAAAATACAAAGGTCGTTTCTGACCGATAAGGCGGCTAGTTCAGAAATACGTCGAGCCGACGTAATGGCGACCAGGAACACCACCTTAAGGGACAGATTCCGCAACGGAATAGTTGCTATGGGTTCAAAGGGAGGTTTGGTTAGGGCACGAAGGACCCGTGGCAAATCCCATGTGGAGTACCTATGTACCACGGGGGGTCTGGTGTTGCATGCACCCTTGATAAAGGCGCGAATTCTGGGGTGGTGAGCTAAGGGAACTGAATCAACGCAAGTAAGTATTGTAGACAAGGCCGCTACCTGTCGGCGAATGGTCGCCGGGGCGAGGCCCTTGTCCAGGCCATGCAAAAGGTAATCCACTATTTGAGGAATGGTCAATTTGAAAATATTTAGATGTCTCGCACGACACCAATGGCAAAAATTGTTCCAAGTGGAATTATAAATGCGATTGGTCACTGGGCGACCAGAGGCCTGAATCATGTCAATGGCTCGAGGAGAAAACAGTTCTTGAGTCATTATAGAGCGCTCAAGTGCCAGACTGTCAACTGTAACCATTGAGGGTCCGGGTGCTGGATGGTCCCTTGGTGCAATGACATGCGATGGGGAGGGATTCGCTAAGGGGGAGACTGGGAAAGATTCACCAGGTCAACAAACCATGGTCTCTGTGGCCAATAAGGGGCCACGAGGATTACTTCCGCCTGCTCCTGAATCAGCTTGCGGATGGTCACCGGTATGAGAGGGAGGGGAGGGAAGGCGTAAAGGAGGCCTGGTGGCCACTGAGTCCGCAAGGTGTCTGTCCCCTCCGCCCCTGGAAGGAAGTAACGGGAGAAGTACCTGGGAAACTGGGCATTGGTCGCTGACGCAAACAGGTCTAGGAGTGGATGGCCAAACTTGTGGGAGATCTCAGAGAAGAGATCCGGATGCAACCCCCACTCCGAGGGATCGACCGTGGAGCGACTTAAAAAGTCTGCTTGCCGATTCATGACCCCCGAGATATGTTCGGCCCTGATCGAGGCTAGGTTGGATTCCGCCCAAGAAAGTAGGAGCTGTGCCTCGGAAATGAGGGCCCTGGATCTGGTGCCCCCCTGGCGATTGACGTGCGCCTTGGAGGCCATGTTGTCCGTGAGGATCAGCACGTGGCGACCCCTGATCCAGTGTCTGAATTGGCATAGAGCTAGGTGAATGGCCCTGAGCTCCAGCCAATTGATATTGTGTCTCAGATCTGCGTGGGACTAACGGCCCTGAGCATACTGAGACTGCAGATGGGCTCCCCAGCCGAACAGACTGGCGTCTGTTGTGATCGTGATGCGATCCGGTTCCTTGAAGGGTGAGCCTTTGGTCACCGCTTGCGAGAACCACCAGCGCAGTGCCCTGCGAATGTGGATCGGAACCCTGACCTGGCGGTTGGATGCGCTGGCTTTCGCCTGTTGGAATGGAAGCAGGAACCATTGAAGGTCCCGCAAGTGAAGACTGGCCCAGGGGACAATGGCTATGCAGGAGACCATCTTTCCTAGCAATTGTGAGAGTAGGACCAATGGAACTGAGTGTTTCTTGTGTACCTGACGGGCCAGTTCTCTGATGCTGGTTATTCGCTCCTGGGACAAATGAACCATGCAGTTTGTGGTGCCTATGACGGCTCCCAGGTGCAGGAGCCTGGACGAGGGAACTCTCTGGCTTTTTTGAAAATTTACCGAGAAGCCATGTTGTTGAAGGACCTGAATGGTGTTCTTTACATCTGCCTGAGCTGCCTGAAATGTGGACGCTTGAATTAGGATGTTGTCCAGGTAACACTGGACACGTATTGGTATTTTTCGTAACTGGGCGGCTAACACGGCCAGGACCTTTGTGAATACCCTGGGTGCCGAGGACAGGCCGAATGGAAGGGCCTTGTACTGGAAATGTTTGCCCCCGTAACAGAACCTGAGGAACCATCAGTGCACTGGATGAATGGGGATGTGGAGGTACGCTTCCGTGAGGTCTATTGACGCCAGGAAGTCTCCCTGTCTGATGCCCCCTAGGATGGACTGGAGGGAGTGCATCTTGAACTTTTTGTAAGTGATGTAATGGTTGAGATGTTTGAGGTCCAAGATCGCTCTCCACCCTCCTGAGGCTTTGGGAACCACAAAGAGGATGGAGTAGAATCCCCCGCCCTTGTGGCTTGACGGAACCGGTGTTATAGCCTGAATTTCTAGAAGGTGCTGGATGGCCTCCTGCACGAGACCCTGTTTGAGTGGGTCCCTGGACATGGAACAAGCAATGAAACGGTCCGGGGGTGTGGAAAGAAACTCTAGGGAGAGACCAAACTGGATGGTTTGTAAAACCCAGTTGTCTGTGGAAGTGAGTTCTCACTGGTGGAAAAAGTGGGTTAGCCTCCCCCCCGATTGGAAGGCTTGTGCAGGAGTCACTTGGACTTCCTGTAGGGGCATCCTGCCCCTTGAAATGGCCGCCTAGCCTGGCCCTGTTGTCTGAAGCAAAACCCAGGCCTGTCATAGGGGCGGTCATACTGCCTCTCCTGTCTGGGAGTGTATGAGCGGGAGGGTTGAGCGACTGTCGCCCCAGTTGCTGGCCGAAAGGACTGCTTGCGAAAGTAAGGAGTGGGGCGCTTATTGGGCTTTTTATTCAAGTGTGCCATGACCTTGTGTTTATCCTTATTTTCAACAAGGTACGGCACCAGGGCCTCCCCGAAAAGGTTGTTACCCAGGTAAGGGGCAGTCGCTAGATGCCATTTGACCCTGGCATCAGCCTGCCAGTGCTTAAGCCACAACATCTGCCTAGCGGTGATATTGGATGCTATGGACCTGGAGGCAAAATTGGCTGAATGAAGAGTGGCATCCGCCACATATTCTGTGGCCACCACCATTTTACTCAGGTCCTTGTGGGTCCAAACGTCCTCAGCGGGGACTCTGGCCTGTAACTGGTGCAGCCATAAAAGAGTAGTCCTAACGAAGAAGGACGCGCAAGTGGCCGTTTTAATTGCCCATGCTGCACACTGATGGGTCCTCCGAAATGTCTGCTCCCATTTCTTATCCTCTGCCTTTAGCGCCTCCAACAGGTCACCAGCTATCGCAGTCTGGGAAACCAGAGGAGTCCAGGCCTCATCGACCTTAGGGACCTCCAATGCATCAATGAGTTCTGTGGAGGTGCTAAAGAGCTTTTTATCATTCCCACTTGCAGAAGGAAATGAGGAAGGGGAAGCCCATTGTTTCTTGATCCCTTTAAGGAAAATAGAGGGGCACGGGACATGGTGTTCAGTTGCCACAGTTTCAAAAAAGATAGGATTAGGACTGGAATCCGATGTGGCCTGCGGTTGCGGGAACTGATCGGATCCAATGTTAGCTGTTGATGTGGCCTTGCGCAACAGTGTGAGAAATAGGGCCGGATTGAAGAGACCCCCTGAAGGAGAAGGTTCGGGAGGAAGTTCCTCCTCCTCTGATAATATAAGGTCCGGCTGTTCCTCACCTTGAGGGGAGGAGTAACCACTCATGGAGGAATGCGTTGGAGAAGTGGGCTCCTGAGTCATGGGGGGCTCCGTAGGGGGACCATAGGATGGCGTGGCTGATGTAGAAGGCCCCTGAAAGGAACGCTGCGCCAGCGCTCGGTCCACGACCTTGGAAAGCAAGGCTTCCAGACGGCCGTCGGAGAAAATGTCTCCGATGTCCGGCCCTCTGGGTCCTACAGCCGTGGGTGTAAATGTGGCCTCCGGGCTGGAACCAGAGCCACAGTGGCGTGCTGTGCCGGTGCGGATGGAGAGCCCAGCGTGACCGGCGTCCCTGGAACGGACCACACGCCCTGAGCTGAAGTTGAGGGACCTAAGGGAAGGTCAGCTTCAGGAGCCACCAATTGATCAGTATCCAGTCCAGCCTGCCTCTGTGCCCTGGAGAACTCCTTCTCCAGGGCCTGGTGCCTACGGCTGGCTTGCTTTTCCGCCAGCTTGGAAGGCTTTTTAAGGTGCTTTGTCTTGGATTTAGCCTTGCCTGCCGCCTTTTGTCCAGAGGATCTTTGGCAGCCGTAACAGGATGGAGAGACAGTACCCGAGGTTTGAGGCATCAAGGAGCCCTCCATCCCGATTGAGCAGTCCCAAACAGGTGAGAGGATCGCTCTGGCAGGCAAGTAGCTGGCGGAAGCGGAATTGGAACAAGTACAAGACTGTTCCCCTGGCCACCCGACCAGAAAAAAAATTCTCTCTGGGCTACGGTCACAGCTCTTTGAGTTAGATGCCAAAGGCATGTTTGGGGCCACTCTCTGGGCTCCGCCCGGAGGCCTTAGGTGGTCAGGCAAGGTGCACCAGTAGAAAAAAAGGGGTGAAAGGAAAAACAAAAAAACCCCAAGGGCTTAGAGGCCTGGAAGGGACAAAAAGGTCCTGATAAGCACAAGATCCAATCAATTGGTGGCTGATGATGAAAGGCGCTCCCTAATGCAGCCTGAATCTACCCTATTTAAAATTATTAGGGCCCAATGTTCTCAGTTTCAGCCCTCCACGTGGTGTTAAAGATGGCCGCTTGTACTACCAGTAGGCCTCGTTGGGCCTACAGAGGCCCCACGTGGAAGGTGAAAAACGTCCCCTATGGACGCTTGAGGAGCGCAAATCTCCGTGATTTGGGGCTTGATTGGGCTCCCAACTGCTTCTGCACCTACAAGGGGAGCGCAGTAAAGACCTAGGGAGGCCGTTTGCGGCCCCGTTGTGATCGGCAAAATTCAAAATGGCGGCCACAACTCTTTCCGCATTGGAAACAGTCACCGCAGCTATTAATTTTGGGCCCTGTGGCCAATCTAACACAATAGCAGCGCTAAACGCTGCTCCTAAATGAGCCCCGCGGATCTGCCTCCAAACGGCAGGCAAAAATGACAAAAAAATTGTCCGTGCCTAAAACGGCAACAAAATGGCGGCCACGACTATTCCCAGATGCCTGGGAGAGGTCCGACGATCTGGAGTCCATGGCCTCACAGACCAGCAGCCTGGAATAAATTTCCAGGCATCAAATGGAAAAAAGGGGGGGGAAGAAGAGAGGTCTGGGGAAAGTTCCAAGCAGACCCTGCTTGGAAGCTTTTCCCCAGAGCCCTGGGGAAGGGAATGCAGGGGAGCTGCAAGACCTCCCCCCCTTCCACCCCCACACACTCAATTAAATTTAACTGAAACACTGAGCCAGTGTTTGAGGGGAATTTTGTTAAGGGGAATGCCAATTGTATTTAATAAAATGTTTTAAAAGGAGAATTCACCAATGGATATTTTTCCTAACCTGCTATCTGCTGAGAGCCAAACCTGAGACATCTGCAAGAGCTGAGACCAACTTAAGACTGGATCTCCTAGCAGAGGGGGCGTGTCAAGTTTGGCTACTTGGTCTCAAGAGCAAGCAGACAGAGAAAACCCATTGGTGGATTCTCCATCTCCTGTACTGGAGAATGCATGGCACAGGACCAGCTTTTTTGTG
This sequence comes from Bothrops alternatus, assembly GCA_034064705.1. Classification (NCBI taxonomy): domain Eukaryota; kingdom Metazoa; phylum Chordata; class Lepidosauria; order Squamata; family Viperidae; genus Bothrops; species Bothrops alternatus. Next base: position 8,762,087 of record JARGCV010000006.1, on the reverse strand, counting down.
GGACTTTTGCTCCTTGATTACATCTTTCTGTTGTATCAGTCTGGCAGGAGAAGCATATTGAGACATGGTGGCACAGAGGTTAAAGTGCAGCAGTGCAGTCAAACTCTGCCCATAGCCTGGAGTTCAGTTCTGAGAGGGCTCAAGGTTGACTCAGCCTTCCATCTTTGTGAGGTCGGTAAAATAAGGACCCAGATTATTGGGAGCAATATGCAAATAATGCTTCTTTTTTGTAAACCACCCAGAGACTGCTGTAAAGCATTATGGAGTGACATATAAGCCTAAATGCTACTGCTATTACTAAATGCCCTAATGCAGGTTCCATCTACTGAAGAGACGTGAAAGATGAGTCTTGGTGAGGTTTGCCCCAACACATGTGACTTTCTGGAAATACCTAAAAACATTTTTCTAACAGGCCTAGACAATCCCCTGACAATAGGAAGTCTGCATGCTGGTTGCATCGTGTTTAACATCCTGATGTGTCTGCTTCAATTAATTTTACAGTTCTTTGGAATATGTTTTAATTGTTGGTTATATTGTACACTACCCAGAGAACCTCATGCAAGACAGGCAGCCATGCAAACAAAAAATAAATAAGTTTTATTCTATAGAAGAAAGTAATGTGTTATAATTGTGTCTTTGTATTTCTGTCCTATACACTGTTACAACAGTGTTATTTGTACATATGTGTACAAAGCATTAGGAGAGCTTCTTATATTCTGGGCCATATGATTATGAGGAAGGAATGGGGACATAGAATATAGCAGATGCCAACATTCTAAGACAGTGACTGATTGGCTGCATCTGCCATACAACCAGCAGAGGAAGTCTTTGCTGGCCCATTTTCAAACTCAACCTTCTTTTTTCCACAAAACAAATTTGGTCCTATTCTGTTTAGTTTGGGGAGAATTATTGTTTTGATAAACAGAATCCCAGACTTCTTTACTTAATTTTTCTTGCAACATTTGGTTAATTTGGGAAGAAAAGATTAGTAAAGTCAATTTTACTTACAGTGTTGTGCAAGCAAATTGATTAGGTGTGTTTTTCCAGTTTTTCCATCTTCTACGTTTTTCATTAGGCCTTAAACAATCTTGACTTTAGGGAACAAGATGAGGTCAGTAATATAGCCTATATTTTAATAGCAGAAGATTATAGATTCATTTGATAACACTGCAGGTTGCTTGGATTCCTGGAGGAACATGGAAGAAGGGCCAATATTTTCACTCAGTATAAACACTTTGCTATGATGAATGAAGGTGAATATACGTGTCCCAGGATAATGTTGCAGGATCCAATCTAGGTCCATAATCTTTGATCCTAGTAACCAATGCAGATTGGATCCTGCAAATTTCCTATGAGATCTGAAAAGCTAATCTAAATATCTCATTTCCAGTAAGTTCTTAGAACAGATGCGCTCTGGAATGAAGTTCCTCCAAGATCCAGATGGCACCTACTCTGCTGGTGTTTTGAAGGGCCTGAAAGATCTAGCACAAGTGTTTGGCAAATGTGTTTTAGCTTCTTCCCATATTTACTTTTCATGGTAAATATGCACCTGGTATTTCATCAGCAACTCTTGAAACCAAATGCATGTTTCAAAGTACATAGCCATAGATCTAACATCATCAATTACTGTATCTTAAATCTATATATGTTTATGTTCTTAAATTGTAAAAGAATTTTGCCAATGTTTTAGAATGTTTCAAATGCAATCTCTCTGATTACAATCTAATATAAATAATAAAAGTTAGGATCAGTTATTTAGTATTACATTATTTTTCAAATTATATTGTCTTGCTGCCAGTACTTTGAAACATTACAGTAATTGGAGTGATTAACTTTCAGTTCTAATTGCTGCAGGACAGTTTTTACATCAATTAGCTTTATCCACATCACTATTTAACATAACTGTAAGCAATTTTTTAAACAACACAGAAGAATAACTGGATATCATATCATACCATCTTGGTTTTTTAACCATATACTTGTAGAAAGCTTTACACATATTCCCACCACTACTTTTCTACAGATGCTTACATCTGAGAAATAAGCATGCATATGGGGCTAAACAAAGCATAGTTCTGGAATATACAGTTCAATATTTTCTGCATATATTACATTAAGTATCCAATTAAAACAAAATAGATTCATAAGTCAGTGTTGCCATAATAAGTCAGTCAAGCTCAATGAAAACTGAATGTTGAAAACTGAATGTTGAAAATTTTATGAAGATTTCATTGCTATGCATAGCAAACTTCAAAAAAGTACAATAGTATTTCCGTATAGTGTGTACTAAACCAATCACTACAAAAATGTCAAAATCAGAAGTTTTATTTTGTATATATAAGTTTATTATCCAATTTCAAGAATAAACCTAATTTCCATTTAAAATAAGAGTATGGCCTACTCTTTAAAAGCATGGCGATAAACACACCAATTTGACAATTACATTAATATAGATATTTGCATAATCGGCCTTCTACACCTGTTTTTAATTTGAAGCAGCTGCAGGACAAATCACATCACAATAATCTGAATGGGTAACTGGTTGTGCACTCTAATTTATGCACTCTAGCATTTTCCCTGAGGGCTACTTTTAAAGCAGCATAAGACACCCTTTCTCTCTTTCCTTTTTTGGTGGAATTACTTATATTTAGCACCAATAACAATGCAATAATGTGTTTAGTTTCTTCTGACAATGGTCATTTTATTAGTTTAAGAAATATTAAACTCAATATTACTATAGAATATTAGGCAAATGTACCTCCTACAAACTATATTCAAGTAATAAAAAGCCAAACCATGTAGATGAAACATGTTCACATGCTATTTACAGACAAAATTTTAATAACCTACAATGTAACATCTTACAATCTGCACCATCTGTTGGATGTTTTATATGCAATCTCTATTGGATGTGGTATATGACTGCCTTTTGCAATTACTTATTTTTAATTGTGAGCATTTAAATTTAAATTAGTGATCTTGAGAAAGGGCGTTGTCTTACCTGACTGCCTTTTCTAAGCATGATGATGGAGAATCCACAAGTGGGTTGTCTTAATCTTCCTGCTCAAATAAGACTAAGTCTGAAAGGTTGCCACGCCTTCATTGTGCAAAAGCACCCCAGTTTACGACAAAGGCAAGGCACAGACGGTAGTCCGACGCATATGCTCCTCCTATACCGGGCACAGGACCAAACGGACACTCAAAGGGAGGGAGTGGATTCTCCATCATCATGCTGAGAAAAGGCGTTCAGGTAAGACAACGCCCCTTCTCCAGCATGATTGGATGGAGAATCCACAAGTGGGACATACCAAAGCCCTGTTGTCCCTAAGGGGGGGGAAGTAGTTTGGGCCTGAGTCCCACTGGCTGATACCACTTGCTGTAACTCCCTCCATCCAAACGAGGCATCCGAGGAGGCAAATTTGTCAATCTTATAATGCTTGACAAAGGAAGAAGGCGAGGACCACATTGCCGCTCTGCAGATCTCCCCGATAGATGTCTGGGTCGCCCAAGCCACTGATGTAGTGGTACCGCGGGTGGAATGGGCAATTATGTGTCTAGGAATGTGACCGGTATGCTTGGGCAATGCACGCCCTAATCCACCTGCCTATGGTCGAGGAGGAAACCTTCTGACCCATGGACAAGGGCTGAAATCATACAAATAGTGCTTCGAATTTACAGAAGGCCAAAGTCTGTTTGATATACTGTTGCAGGGCCCTGCGAAAATCCAGAGTGTGCCATTGTTTCTCTAGGTCATGAGAAGGATTAGGGCAGAAATTAGGAAGCACCACTTCCTGGGATCTATGGTACAAGGAGTTGATCTTGGGAACGAAGGAAGGATCCAGTCAAAGGGTCACCCTGTCTGCATGGAACATGCACAGGTCCTCTCTGACGGAGAGGGTGGCCAGATCTGAAATACGCCTGGCCGACGTGACTGCTACGAGGAAGGCTACCTTCATGGACAACAGTTTCAGTGAGCATGTGTTAATGGGCTCAAAGGGTAGAGAGATAAGGGCCTGTAAGACCCGGGGTAGATCCTAAGAGGGATAATGGTGGACCACTGGGGGCCTGGTGTTAGTCACCCCTTTTAGAAAGGAGCGCACCGTAGGGTGATGTGCCAGTGGGGCAGAATTCTCACACAGGAACACCATGGATAGAGCTGCAACCTGTCTGCTGATGGTGTTTGGGGATAACCCTTTGTCCAACCCATCCATCAGAAATTCCAACACAATCAGAATAGAGGTGTCCGAGAGCTCCACTTTGTGTTCTGAACACCAGTTACAGAAACTCCTCCATGTGGCATCATAGATTCTATTTGTGGAGGGGCGCCTGGATTGTTGAATCATGGTGATCACCCTCGACGAATATGAGTCTCGGGTCAAAGCCCGCTGCTCAAGTGCAAAGTGGTTAGTGGGAGCCACTGAGAATCTGGATGCTGAAGGACTCCTTGGGTGAGGGCGATACGACCTGAGGGAATCCTCCACGGGGGAGAGACGGAAAGCTCCACCAGGTAGGCGAACCATGGATGTCTCGGTCAATGCGGGGCAATCAGAATGACCTCCGCCCATTTGTGCAGGATCTTGCGGATTGTCGCTGGAAGTAATGGTAGAGGAGGAAATGCTTACAGCAGCTCCCTGGGCCAGGGACTGCAGAGGGCGTCCGTCCCTTCCGCTGTTGGAGACAGGAACCTGGAAAAGAATCTCGGGAGTTGGGAGTTGGCTGGGAAAGCAAAGAGGTCTAAGGTTGGGAGACCAAACCTGTCCGCGATTTCTCTGAACAATCCCGGTTCCAGACGCCATTCGGCGTGGTCCACTGTTGACCTGCTCAAGGAATCCACCTGCTGATTCGCCACTCCGGAGATGTGCTCTGCCCTGATGGAAGCAAGATTGTTCTCTGCCCAAGTCCCCAACAATTTGGCCTCCTCCATGAGAGGCCTGGATCTGGTCTCCCCTTGCCTGTTCACGTGGGCCTTTGCAGCAATGTTGTCTGTGAGTGCCAGGACATGTTGCCCTGCCACCCTGCTGCTGAAGTGGCATAAGGCTAAATGTATGGCCCTGATCTCCAGCCAATTTATATTGTTTGCCATGTCTGTCTGGGACCACTTGAGCCAATTGAGACTGGAGGTGCACTCCCCAGCCAAAGAGGCTGGCGTCCGTGTTCCCCTTGACATTGCTGGGGAGGCCAACCATCAAAGAGAGTTCAACGCCTGACGCGGAACTCGAACCTTCTGGGAGGAAGCGCTGATACATAGCCTCTGGAACGGGAGCAAAAGCCACTGTAGTTCCCTGGTGTGAAGACGTGTCCATGGTACAATTGCTATACATGACACCATCTTCCCCAGGAGCTGTGACAACAGTGCTAGGGTGACCACCAGCTCCCTCCAGACCAGATGAACTAGGCCCATATGCTGTCTCGTCGGTCCTGTGAGAGATAGACCGTACAATTGTTTGTGTCTATAATCGCCCCCAAATGAAGGAGACGGGTTGATGGGACCGTCTGGCTTTTCTGAAAATTGACAGAAAACCCGTGCTCCTGAAGGGTCGTGATAGTGACAGCGAGATCCAATTGAGCTAGCTGGACGGAAGGAGACTGTATCAGGATGTCATCTAGATAGCACTGAACCAGGATTGGGATCTGTCTCAGGTGGGCGGCCAGCACTGCCAATATCTTTGTAAACACCTGAGGGGCTGAGGAGAATCCAAATGGAAGGGCTCTGTATTGGTAGTGCTGGTGGGCATAGCAGAATCTGAGGAATCTGCAATGTCCAGGGAGGATAGGGATGTGTAGGTATGCCTCCGTTAACTCTATTGATGTCAGGAAGTCCCCTTTTCTGATGCTGGCCAAGATCGATTGCAGCGACTGCATCTTGAACTTCCTATACGTTAGGTAGTGATTTAGACTCTTTAAATCCAAAATTGCCCTCCAGCCCCCAAAGACTTTGGAACAACAAAAAGAGTGGAGTAAAACCCCCGCCCCTTCTGATCCTCCAGCACTGGTTCTATGGCCCATATCTGTGACAAGTGGGAGATAGCCTCTGACATGAGGTCCACTTTGCTCTTGTTCGTGGGGGTGGGACAGACCGAAAATGTTCCGGAGGACTGGCCCAAAATTCCAGCATTAGCCCTTGAGTGATGGTGTTTAACACCCATGAGTCCATGGTGGTGGCTGCCCATACATCGACATATAGGGACAGTCGACTGACTATGGGAGGAGTGCCCTTGAAGTCACTTAGTTTGTTTGAAAGGGCGTCCTCCAGAGCCTCGAAAGGGCCGCTTGGTCTGGAATTGTGGTTTGGGTCTGGGTGCAGGATGGTCCTGCTGGCGCTCTGATCTCTGGTAAAAGGAACGAGAGGTTTGGGGCCTGTCCCAGTTTGAAGCTGTCTGAAAGGACTGCCTGCGAAAATAATTTTGTGAAGCCCTGCTACCTGATCGTTTATTTCCCTTTCTAGTTATATTTATCAGAGTCTTGCGCTTGTCCTTGCCCTCCACTAAGTAAGGGTTGAGGGCCTCGCCAAATAGGTGCCCCCCACCATAAGGCTTAGTAGCCAGTCGCCACTTAGCCTTCAGGTCCGCACGCCAATTGTTGAGCCATTGTTATGCCTCCGTTTGAGCCTGACTCTGAGGACGACATGGAGTTCCCTGTTGAGGCCCAGGAGGGGATGTCTGTGACTTCGGAGGACTGTGGGGAGGAACACGCTGAAGCAGGCCAGGGCCCTTCAAGTTTGGAACAGGAAAGGCAGAGCTCAGGCGAGGAGCAAGGCCCCTCCCCATCAGATCCCAGAGCAAGGACAGCAGAGAGAAGGAGGGAACAACGGAGGCAGGCTCACTTGCTCAGGAGGAGAGCGTCACACCCCACTTCACAAGGCACACCTAGGAAATAGGTATTTAAGGAGACACTGTGGGGTGGGGCCTTTGCCGGGAACAAATGTGAACTCTTGTGATGTGAGCTCTTGTACCTGGACTCTTTGTATTTTGGATCAAGTTTGTTTCCTGCTGAGTTTTCCTTGCTGTCTTCAGATTTGCAGTTTGCAGGTTACAGGCAAGCTGGGCGTTGAAAAGATCATACTTTGCTTGTTATCTGTTTTACGTTAAAGAACTGTTTAACTCCCTTGACTGTTTTATTGAACTGGTGCCAGCATATGTGGGGGCTGTTGGGTGAACGTTGGCAGTCTTACAAAGACAATTATTTGGATCAGCTAATTGCTTTGCCTCCGTTCGGGGCCCTGGTTTATCACAGCCATAGAGGTCTATGGGCTGAGATGTCTGCCTGCTATCGCCCGTGAAGAATACCTCGCAGCGTGGAGGCATCTGCCATATACTGGGATGTGGCTACCAACTTACCCAGGTTCTGATGGGCACAAACCTGGCCAGGGGGGATCAAATCCTGGAGTTCGCGGAACCACAAGATGGAGGCCCAAGCAAAGAAAGCCAGGGATGTCGATGCTTTGACTGCCCATGCCGAAGCCTGGTGTGATCTGCGCAAGGCAGATTCAGATTTCTTGTCCTCTGCCTTGAGCTCATCAGCCATGTCCCCTGGAATATTGGAATTAGGAAATAAAGAGTTTAGTGGTTCATCAATCAGAGGGACCTCCAGTAAGGATGCAAAGGAAGGAGCCACATTAAATAGGTTTTTCTCAGAAACCCCCGGAGAGGGAAGCGATCCCAGGTTCGCCCACTGCTTCTGCACCGTATTGCAGAAGAAGGGGGGGCAGGGAATATGCTTCTGTGGAACCATCGGCTCAGCATACAGTGAGTTCGGGTCCTTGGATGTAGAAGGATCCGGCTGAGCCTCCTGTTCTGGAGCGATGTTTGCTGTGATGCACGCCTTGAGAAGCAGAGAGTTTAAAACAGATTGATCAAACAAGGCGGTGAGAGGTGCCGGGTCTGGTGGGGGAACGTCTTCATTGTCCGACAGGATCATCCCGGTAGGGTCAAAGTCCTCAGGATCCGACTCTGAAGAAGCTTCCTGAGGAAACCTGTGGCTCGCTGGTTGATGGAAAGTTCATGAAGGAGCTGTACGCACCTGCTGGGGCTGCTGGCAGACTGATGAGGCCATGAATTGAGCGAAGGCCTGAGCTATCATTGCCTGAAACTGATCAGGTCATGCTGCCTGTGGCTCAGAGGGGCGAAGCCCTGCTGCAGTAGGTGTAAAGGTAGCCTGCGCCCCAGATAGTGACATGCCCTGAGTGGCAACCCTCTGCTGACTAAGGTTTAGACTAGAGATCATGGGATCTATCTGTGTGGTCTCTGTTTGAGGAGACCAGGCCCTCTGGTCTATACTACAGGGAACTGATTGGGGCTCAAATAGTGATAGGGCAGGTGGAGCAGGGACGTTATGGTTTGCCCCACCTGGGTTCAGTTTCCCCATTCCAGAAGTTTCCCCTTCTAAGGCCTGTTGGTGTCTGCTAGTGTCATTTTCAGTCGTTTTGGATATCTTCCTGGTGGACTGAGCTTTGGCCTTTGCCTTAAGCCTCCCCGCCACCTCCATTGTGGAGGATTTATGTTTCTTTTTGGCGAGGGATTCAGGAAGGCTATGTACAGGGTGAGGGGCAGAATTATCCGCCATCCTGCCAGGGACACCTTGGAGCAAGGGCAGAAAGGTAGTTGGGCCTGAGACCGCTGGAACCAACAACTGAGACTGGTGTTCACCCAATAATATAAGTGACACTGCTTGTGTCACCTCCCCCCCGAGCAATCCTTTATATTCGTCTACTGAGGGGGGTGGGGGCTGGGGGAAATTGAAAAGGCAAAGGCAGCTATGCTGCAGCAGAATTGCCCTCCCCAGAAATATTACCAGCGATCTGTCAAAATGTCAAATCCGTATAAAATTAGTTTGGACCATCAGTACAAAATGGCAGCCGCCTATATTTGGTGCCTAAAACAACGGACGTCGGCAACAGATAGGAGCAAAGAAGGGCTGGACTCAATCTAGCTGTTTTGCCTCGCCCAAAATGGCAGCTGCGCGATTTTGAGGCAACTAACGAACAGGCTAAATGCCGAGGCCCAGCGGCGCACTGATCAGCTGGTGATTGGCAAGTCCGAGAAGCTCAAAAGGCATGAGAAAGTGAAAGTTTAGGCAGAGCGCTGAGCCCGGCGCTGGTGGTGGTCGGAGAATCCGATCAGTTCAATTCACGGTGGTGTCTGATGCTGTGTCAGGGGCTCAAATTCAGTTCCGACAGTCAGCTCTCAATATCGGCAGTTATTGAGCAAACAAGCTGAAAATGGAACGGTCAGTCCTCGAGAGGACTGCGACGGCCGGAGAATTAACAAGAGGCCGCAGCATCGATCAGCTGTAGCTATCGATGGAACGGCTGGTTGAGGCCAGCCGTCCCTGGCTAGCCGCAGGCCGCCGCCTGCAGGGAAGCCCTGGGAAGGATAGAGTTCTCCTTAGACTGCTGCCAAATGATTGAGTTTGAATTTGAATTAAGGTAAATTGAGATGGAATAAGTCCAATTGATTGCTGGATAGCTATAAGGAAGGGAAAAAACACGAGGGAATAATATAACCTGCTGCTAAATCTGGAAGGAGCAAAATTTACGCTGAACAAGAGACTAAGTCATAAACTGGGGTGCTCTTGCACAACGGAGGTGTGGCAACCTTTCAGACTTAGTCTTATTTGAGCAGGAAGATAAAGACAACCTACTTGTGGATTCTCCATCCAATCATGCTGGAGAACAATGAAATTCATCACTAACCAATGATCATAAATTAATTTTCCTTAGCATTAGAACTGCTGGGCAGACTCTAAATATGATTCCACGAATAAATAGTTTGTATTGTGGGCAAGCACAACATCACTTTGCAATTCAGCAAAGCAGCCTGTATTTTCTCAAGTTTTCATGAGTCTGAAGAAAACATGCTGCTGCCTTAAATAATGTTAACTCCTTTCCTGACCTTCCTCCTTCCTACAGATGTGCTGATAATGATCATCCTCAGCCAATATTCTCTTGAGCCATTCTGAAAGTTGAAGTACCAACACAATTGGAGGATGTCAAATTGATGAAGCCACTTGTAAATAATGTGTTATCTATCATCAATTAGGTTTGCTGAAATTTGTTTAGAATTGGAGTTTATGCACAATTCAGTATGACTTTCACTGCAAAGTTACATAATACAAAATAGCAGTAAGAAATTACACCGGACAAAAGTTTCATGTGGCACTAACTTTCAATATACAATATTTGAATCTCATTCACTTTCTGGAGAGTTAGTGTACACAATTATGATAGAAGCAACATTGACAGGGAAAATCCCTTTCTCAGAATAATGGAATAATCATTAGATGGGAAGATTTAATAGCACTTATGTTGAGCAATCCAAGTCACAAAATAATTTGTTTTAAAAATTAAGTATAAGTGTACTGTGAAAGAAACACTGCAATGTCATAAAATTGGCAATATTGAGTTAGTTCTAAGATGTTTAAATGTAATGCTTGTTATTTCTTTTTTTTTGTTTTTATGACAATGTAGTACAAAATGTTTTATTGAAGATTACAGACTTTTTGCTCCCTTCTTGCTTGATCACCCTTTTTTTTTAAATTCTTTTATTAAAACAATCAACATTGAACATAAAAACATATTATGCAGCAATCATCATGGCACCTGATATACAATACTAAGTATTAGTCATTGAAAACGTCTGAATTAGTAAGCCTTTTTCCACTCCTCGCGTCTAGCCTCAACTATACTCCTGTTACACTTTGTTTGATTGGTGTTTCTCTTATCTGGTTCCATATTAATGTAATCAACATTAAACCAAAGATCCTACTGCTAAACAATCATCCTAGAACATAGCATACAACATTAGGTATTAATCTTTGTAAACATCTGTTTTAGTAAACGTTCTTCCCTCCTCCCTTCCCTCTTCAAGTATACTCCGAATACATTTTGTTTGGTTGGTGTTTCTCTTATATATGGTCTATCTACTGTATCTAGTCTATTGCATATTGTTCGTTTGCGCTTCTGAATTGACTTCATCCCATTACTAGTGCAATCTTTTATAGTCCCTAACCAGAGATCTTGAGGTAAAAGTTTCATATCCTGAGGTAGAGATTCAGTCCGCTTTAACAGTATTAAAGCAAACAACATTAGTCATAAGGTTATGTTAAGAGGCATTAGTTATAGAACATATACATTCAACATTGGGTGTTAGTTTTTCTAAACTTTTGATTTGTTAACCCTTCTTCCCTCCTCCCATCGAGCCTTAGCTAAACGCCAGCTGCATTCTGTTTGATTGGTGTCTCCCTTGGATATAGTCTATCCACTGTTTCCAGTCCGTCAAAAATTGTTCATTGGAGCGATTTTTCAAGTATGCTGATATTTTCGCCATTTCCGCCAAATTTGTTACTTTCACAGTCCATTCTTCAATATGCGGTATTTCCGGATTCTTCCAGTATTGTCCCACCAACAATCTTGCTGCTGTAATTAAGTTCAAAAATAAATTTGTCTCTGAGGTAGTGAAATCCTTTGTGATCCCTAACAGAAAAGCCTGAGGTAGGAATTCTATACGCTTTTTGAAAATGGTTTGGAGTGTCCACCATATCTTCCTCCAGAATGCTTTGATTTTTCTGCATGTCCACCATATGTGAAAGTAGGTAGCCTCCCCGTCCCCGCACCTCCAGCATTTGGGCTGGGAGTCCGGGTAGATGAGTGATATTTTTTTCGGGTCTAGGTGCCATCTATAGAACATCTTGTAGAAGTTTTCCCTTAAGTGTTGCGATTTCGTGAATTCTACATTCCTCACCCAGATTTTCTCCCACATGTCCATGGTGATAGGGTGTACGAAGTCTTGTGCCCACTTTATCATACAGTTCTTGACTAGCTCGGTTTCAGAGTCCATTTCTATCAGAATGCTGTACACTCGTTTGATGTGCATAATCCCCTGTTCTCTAATCTGTTTAATTAGATTTTCGTCGGTCTGGGAGAAGCCCTTCTTCTTGTCTTTACGCCACCTTGATTGTAGTTGTATATATGATAGCCAGGTACTTCCTATTCCTCTGTTTGCTAGCGTTGCTTGAGGTTTCAAGAGGAACCCGTTTTCTTCTCCCAGTACAAGTTCACTGTAGGGCACCACTTCTTGCCCTTGGGATGTGTTCATATCCCCTGTTGCGTGTCCAGGGATCGTCCAGATGGGAATCTTGTCGTGTAGGAGGTGCTTATATTTCTTCCAGACCCATAACAATGGGATTCGTAGTGGGTTCTCCTTGAAGTTCCTATCTGCCTTTTTGTCGTATACTAAGTATGCGTGCCAGCCGAGTAGTAGACCATGCCCCTCAACATTCAGAATTCTATCATTTCTCATGTTGATCCAGTCACTAACCGCCACCAACGTTGCTGCATAGTAGTATAGCTTTAGATTAGGCATTTTGAGTCCCCCTCTCTTCCTTGCGTCTTGGATGATTTTTAGTTTCACCCTCGGTCTCTTGTCGTCCCAAATAAATCTGTTGATGCCCTTCTGCCAGTTGTCCAAGTCCGCATCCTTCTTGAGTATGGGTAGCATTTGAAAGAGAAATAAAAATCTGGGTAATACATTCATCTTTACTGTCGCTATCCTGCCGATCAGGGACAGACGTAGTGATTTCCACCTTTCCAGGTCTACTTGTATCTTATTCCACAGGACCTCGTAGTTATTCTTGTATAATTTCGCATTTGTTGATTCTATCTCCACTCCTAATTATTTGACTTTCTTGACTATTTCACAACCCGTTATTCTTTCCAAGTTCCGTCTTGCTTTGTTGTCTAGGTTTTTGACTACCATCTTTGTTTTTGATATATTTACTTTGAAGCCTGACACCCTACCATAGTCCTCCATTATCTCCATCAATTTCCTTGCTGACTGTGCTGGTTGCGACATTGTCACCAGCAGGTCATCCGCAAAGGCACATAGTTTGTAATCTTGCTGTTTAATCTGTATGCCCTGTACGTCCTCTGCCGCTCTTATTCTGTTCAGTAAAATTTCCAGTGTTAGGACAAATAGCAGGGGGCACAGCGGGCAGCCCTGTCTCGTGCCTCTCTCTATATTAAATGAGTCCGTTAAGTCTCCATTGACAATGATCTGACCTGTTTGTTTCTGGTAAATTGCCGTTATGGAGTTGAGAAACTGTACTCCCATTTTCATCTTCCGGATCAAGTTCGTCAGGAACGGCCAGTTCAGTCTGTCGAAAGCTTTTTCTGCATCCACAAACATAAGAGTGGCGGGTATCTGGTTGTGCTTTTGCAGGTACTCTATTATGTTCAGCAGCTGTCTCACGTTGGTTTTCATCTGGCATCCTTGTATAAATCCCCTTTGGTCCGGGTGTATTGTTTTTTGTAGTACAGTCATTAGTCTATTGGCCAAAATTTTTGTGAAGATTTTGTAGTCTGTGTTTAGTCGTGAGATGGGCCTGTAGTTTGCGGGCTGTGTGTTGTCTTTCCCCTCCTTTGGGATTAATGAGATGTAGGCTGTTTTCCAGGATGGTGGGACCTGGCCTCCTTCTTGAATGTTGGCAAATAGTTTTCTGAGGGGTTCTAGCATCTCCTCTTGGAGATGTTTGTAGTAGGTCGCTGTTATCCCATCCGTCCCGGGCGATTTTCCTGCTTTCAGTTGTGTGATCGCTGAGTGTATTTCCTCTTTTGTGATTAAGGCATTCAGGGCTTCTCTTTGTGTGTCGGTAATCACCTGTATCTTTTCGTTTTGTAGGAACTCATCTATCTCTTTGTCTTGTATCTTATCCTCGGCATATAGTTTCGAGTAGAACTCCGTGAAGGCTTTCTTGATGGTTTTTTGTCGGAATTCTTCCTTGCCTTTGTATTCTATCTTTTCAATTATGCGGGATTTCTGTTTCTTTCTTATAATGTAGGCTAGCCAGCGGCCCGGTTTGTTGGCCTTGCAGAATGTCTTATGTTTTGCATATTGTATATTCCTTGCAACTTGGTCAGCCATCAACATGTCAAATTGCTTTCTTAAGATCTTGAGTCCTTCTTTGGTGACTTTGTCCTCTGGCCTTTTTATTAGTAGCCGCTCCCTTTTACTTATCTCATTTTCTAACTCTTTTCTTTTTTGTTCTTGTTTGCGACGGTGCCTGCTATTCATGGCTATGAGGATCCCGCGCATGTACACCTTGCTGGCTTCCCAGATCATTTCTATCGGTGTTTCGTTGTCCATATTTATGTTGAAGAATTCCTTCATAGCTTTTTTGCATTCCGCCACCTTGTCTTCGTGTCTAAACAAGTTTTCATTGATTCTCCAGGACCTCCTCTGTTTCGGGCCGTGTCTTAATTCCATCCTCACAGGGTTGTAGTCTGTCAGTGTCTTGGGTAGGATTTTCACCGCGTTTAGACAAGTTAGCAAGTCACTAGAAGTTAATATAAAGTCAATTCTGGAGAAGGATTGATGTCTGCCAGAGAAGAAGGTGAATTCTTGTTCTTTGCCGTGCCTTTTCCTCCATACGTCTGTCAGTTCGAGGTCCTCCTTCATGTCGAAGAAGGATTTAGGCAACTTGGAGTGTTTTTGCGGGTTCGGTGCAGTTCTTTTTTTGTCTAGAGCAGTCTCTATGACCCCGTTCCAGTCGCCCATGATGATGTAAGATCTGTAGTTAAGTTGTGTTATTTTCTTGTGTAGCTTTTTGTAGAATTTGCCTTGTTGCTGATTTGGTGCATATACGCCCATTACTAGAATCTTCTTGTCCTCTTGTGTTATTTCAATTGCCAGGTATCTACCTTGGGGGTCGGACTCTATTAGCCTAGCCATTACATGTTTCTTTACGTATATAACAATCCCTTTCTTTTTTCTTGGCGCCGCTGCCACAAAGTGCGCGCCTAGTTTGTAGTTGATCAGATATTTCTGGTCTGCTGCTCTGATGTGTGTTTCTTGTAGGCAGATTATATCGCTTTTACCTTGGTTCAGGTAGTGGAGAATTTTTCTCCTTTTCTGGGGGGAGTTCAGTCCGTTCACATTCCAAGTCAAATAATTAGTTGCCATCATCTGTTGCAGGATACTCTTGCGAGACCATTTCTGTTATTTCTCCTGTTGTCTTCTTTGGTCCCGTTCCCACGATATCCGGATTGTTGCTCATATTGGTTTGTGAGGTCTTGACTTGCTGGTCTGTGTGTTTGGTAGTGGAGCCTGGTAGCCTGTCCTCTGTAGACTGTCCTGCCTCCTTGTTTTTGTTGCTCTCTGCTCTCTGCGCCCTCGCCTCTCGAGGTAGTCCATTCATTTCCTCTGCCACTGCCCCGATCTGTGCTTCTGCGCGGCTTGCTCGTTGGCCTCGATCCCTCCCGCTTTCCAGTGGTCTATCTGCATCTTCTCTCGCGGTGGGTTGAGGGCCTCCCGACTTCAGTTCCTTTTCGAGGAAGTCTTTGGCTTTCTGGATCGAGGTCAAGTAATGTCTCTTGTTTTTATAGGAAAGTGACACTCCTGTTGGGGTTTCCCACCGGTATTGCAGTGCACGCGATCTCAGTTCTGTGATCAGGAATTTGTAGTCCTTTCTGTCTCTCAGCATCGCCTAGGGGATCTCTTTCAGAACCTTCACCTCCTGCTCCTCTATGTAGAATGCCTTGTTATAGGAAGTGGCAGAGATGTGGTTCCGGAGCCTCTGTGTTGCGAAGTGGATGACCACGTCCCTTGGTTGGTGCTTGTTCACTTCCCTCCAGGCGCCCACTCTGTAGATTTTTTCGACTTGCCACTCAATCTCATTGGCGCTCGTGCCCAGGAATGTTGCCAGGGCCTCTACAAAGGTCTTGAGCAGTCTTCCCTGGGTTTCGTATGTTGTCTCTTTCCACCCTCTGAACCTGATTGCAAATGCCATTTGCCAGAATTGTATCATGGTGGACTGGTCTTGAACCTCTCTTTTCACCTCTGCAATCTGTCCCTCTACGCAGTTTTCCACTTCCTTCATCATCTTTTCCGTATTCTCTCTTGTTTCTTGGAGGTTTTTGTAATGTGTTTGCAATGCCTCCTTCATTTGTTCCAAGTCAGTGGCCGTCGCTTTGCGCTGTTCTTCCCACTTTCTCTCCAGGTCTCTACCTTGGTCCGCCAGCATCCTCTTCATGTCTTTGTATATTTCCTCCATCTTCCGTTCTGTTTCTATGCGTCCTTTCTCCGTCTTCGCGCCCATTTCTGCCAATTTTCTATCCATGCCATCCATCCTTACCACCATCGTCGCTATCGTCTCATTTAGTGTCTCAATCGTCTCTTTTAGTTCTTGGATCATGCATGCTGTTGTGGAGTCATGGGTTGGCGTTTGGGTCTGAGGGCATGCAGTTGGATGGGGGTGTGTGTGGTTGGGTGGGGTGTTCCCTGGCAGATTGGAGGGCTGGGTCGGAGAGGATGCAGCTCCCTTCGGGTTTAGCAGTTTGGTCTGTTTCATCCGTTTGGCTGCCATTTTGGGCTTCTCCTCCTGTTGGCCTGTCCACCCTTAAAGCCACCCCTTGATGCAAAGAATTGTGGGGGAATTGTTCCTGTGCAAGATTATCAAGTTGCTAGGATGGGTTGGATCGAATTCTTCTGTTACAAATTAGCAAGTGTTCATGTCTCACAGTTAGTATTTTAACAGCAAAGTGGTAGTTCACTAGGGTGTGTAGCTTGTTTTCAAGTAAGCTTTTCTGTACTGGCAGGGGTGATACAAAGATGGGAGGATCTGTGGCTTGGGGTTTTTGAAGATGGCCTTTTTCTCAAGATGCAGTACAACACTAGGTTGTGGTCTGGTGATGATCCAGAAATCTGGCCCTTCCAAAAGGGGAGGGGGTGCCTTCAGGGTTTAGGCAGTGTAGGGGTAGGAGCCTGTATTCTGGCAGCTCTATGTTCAGGGAGCCAGTTCAGTACCTTTGCCTTGGGTTCCTCTTCACTCCCCTCTGCCAGCCTGTTTCTTCTCTTTGCTCTTTTCTGGCTCCTTCTTGCCCCTCTTTCTCTGCCTTCTTGCCCAGGTCACTTCCTCCTGTCTTCTGTCCACCTGTGTTTACAGATCCCCTCTGCCTTTCCCTTATTGCGTTCCAGGGTGCTTTCCAGCTTTCTTCTTCCTCCCACCTTCTTCCCTGGCAAGTCCTGCCCTTTTTTGGGTCGCTGGGGCTCCCGTTCTGCTGGGTCTGGGGCGCAGCGTGTGGGATAGCACTCACCAGTCCCTCCGTTTGAGCCTTCCCCCGCCGTCTGCTTCTTAGCTGCTTTCTGCCTTCCTGCTGGCTCCGCTCGCGTCTCCCTTTGTTCTCCGCGTCTGGCTCTTACTTTTACTTTCGCTTTTCCGGCTTTCTTCTCCCCCGTCGGCTCGTCCGGGGGTCGTCTCCCGGTCTGCTGACTCTCCCGGTGGCCGCTGCTGCTGTCGCCGGTGCCTTCCTCCGTCTTCTTCTCTCCGCTCTGGCCGGGTCCTTTCAGCAGCGCGGCAGCGGCAGCGCGGCCTCTTCCTTGGGCCTGTCGGCCGGCTGGCCGGCCGCCTCCGGCTTCTTCGGCCTCGTCCGCGGCTTTTCCCGGTCTCTTGGCGGCGAATTCCGCCTCGCTGGGTCCGGCCGCGGGTCTCCTACTCTTGCGCCTCCTTTCTCGGCGCCTCGCTCTCCCATCGGATCGGATTTTTGCCGAAAAGAGAAAGCCCCGTCTCGGAGCTTTCTCTGGCTGCCTCCGATCTGCGCAACCGGAAACCGGAAGTCCTTGTTATTTCTTAAAAAATAAAACTGCTGCATGCTACATAAAGACATATGTTAAAGATTGACAGGTGAAAGTAGGTAATAAATGATTTATCTTCCAGCTCCCACAAAATATTCCACTGCTGCTATCTCAGTTTGATTCCCACTGGGAAGGATATGAACTTCAATGGGGTTTAAAGGATTTTATGCAGAGAAACCTAAATTTATCATGACTAAGTCATGTTAACAACTTATAGTTATATAATATATATACAGTTATTATTTAACTGTAATGTCTAACCCAAAGGTCCTTTTTTCATGAGGCAACTGGACTTCCTTGGGTTTTTTTGAAGACGTTTCGCTTCTCATCCAAGAAGCTTCTTCAGCTCTGACTGGACGGTGGGTAATGTCTAACATATAAACTGTTCACTAAAAATATAATTCATAAGTTAATGGCAGAAGTTATTCCTATGTCCTTTTCTGTATATCAGGAGGGTGATTAATCTAGTTCAATCTTCAGTAATCTGGAAGATGTAAATTATATGTGTATGAACAAAGATACCACCTTGCTGTGCAGGTTAAAGTGCTGGCATAAAAATCAGAAATTTGTGAGTTCTAGGACTCCCTTGGGCATAAAAGCAGTATGACTTTGAGCAGGGCTATCTCTCTCTCTCAACCCAACCCACTGTACAAGTTTGCTGTTGTGCATAACATAGGAGACAGGAGATATGTTTATCATCTGAAGTTATATATACAAAATTGCTTCAACAATGAATGGGCAGCATATAAATTCAATAAATACAAAATGTGGGATATCATAATAAGCATAATTATAAGAGATAAATTGTGTTATATTATATTATTAATTATTAATATTAATTACAACAATAATGAACAGAAAAGAGATGTGGAAAGACAAAGCATTACATGGCCAGTACATTAAAAAAAGGCAAAGCAGATTATAACAAGATCTGGCAATGGTTAAGAGCAGGAAAGTTGAAGAGAACATGAGTTAATTCTAGCTGCATCAGACCAAGCCTAAGAAAAAAATGCATACAAAACCAGAATTGAAAAGACAGCAATAGACAGCAAGCCCCACCTCTACAAAGAAGCTGATAAAACAGTGGACCACTTGATTAGCTGAGGCAAGAAGATTGCACAGAGGGACTACAAACAACAGCATGACAAAGTAGCAACAATGGTGAATTGGAAGATCTGTAAGAAATGCTTCTGCCTATAAGCAAGAACTGGTGAGACCATAAAACAGATAAAGTAATAGAAAATGAAGAAGCTAAAGTGCTCTGGTACTTTTGAATTCAAACAGAGAGACACCTGCCACATAACACCCCAGACTTAAAAACTACCAATAAGAAAGACAAAAATATATGGATAACTGATGTGGCAGTACCTGGAGACAGAACAAAAGAGAAAGAACTGGAGAAGATAACAAAATACAAAGACCTGCAAATAAAAATAGAATAGCTGTGGCAAAAAAGTAAAAGTACTACCAATAATAATAGGTGCCTTGGGTGCAATTCCCAAAGCACCATTGACATTAGCTAAATTGCCACAGCTTACCTCTTGCGATGATACCTTTAACACATTCATATCTGCCTATCCCAAATCCTTAGGAAGAACTAGACAGAAGGACAAAAATTCCAAATTCAGCCTGAACATCTGGCTGACTGTGCCTCAAACATAACAACTAATATAATAATTCCTCTGTCAACAATACTGAATAACTCAGACCGTGCCTATCAAACATCAGAAACATCCACCAGGCTATCCCACCCCCTTTACATGGATGATCTGAAGCTGTATGAAAAACACCAATTGAAATAGAGTCATACTTCAATACTGTCCATATATACAGCCAAGATATTGCAGTAGAGTTTGGACTGGACAAATGTACCATGCTTACAAATGTACATACTCACCAATAAATAATGAAAACTGAAAAAATCAAGATGCCCTATAGAAATGACATCAAAAATCTGGATGAAGATGATCACTACAACTACCCGGGCATCGTTCAAGTTAATAACATCAAGCACACTGAAGTTTAAAAAAAAGGTTAGAAGTGAGTATATCAAGAGAATGAAGCAGAGAGAAGAGAAAGAATGAGAAAAGGCAACATAATGACCTGCAAATAGAAATAGAATGACTATGGCAGTGGTGGCGAACCTATGGCACAGGTGCCAGAGGCGGCACTAAGAGCCCTCTCTGTGGGCACGCGCATCGTCATTCCAGTCCTAGGCCTTCAGCTGGGTTTTATAAAACCTTTTCGCTTTAGGCCTCTGCCGCCATGTACAAAAAAAAAGGGTCAATCAACCAGTCAATTTCAACTTCTCGTGGGAAAAAAAAAGATCTTGCAAAGTTGGAATCGATTGAACTTTTTAGCCCCACCCAGTCTGCTGTTACCACCACAGCCATGCCCACCCAATAGGCCACACCCACCCAATGGGCCACACCCACCTGGCACCAACGATGCATAAGTGGGTTTTGGGTTGCAGTTTGGGCATTCGGTCTCTAAAAGGTTCGCCATCACTGGACTATGGCAAAGGAAAGCAAAGGTACTGTCAATAGTAATAGAAGCCTTGGGTGCAATCTCAAAAGCATTACTGGCATTGAAAAAAATCCTGTCTGAACATCTGGCTGATTGTGCAATAAATCATAATAATAACAGGCTTTATAGTGGAGAGTATTCAACATATGGGAAAAAATATCCTTCCAGTAGAACAAAAAAAAAAGGAAATAAAAAGAAAAGCAGTGGTACAAAAGATCAAATTCTGATTTGTTTTGAGAGACTTGCAAATGCAAAAAAAAAAAAAACCATTTACATATTGCCTTGATTATAAAAA
Organism: Bothrops alternatus; assembly: GCA_034064705.1. Lineage (NCBI taxonomy): Eukaryota > Metazoa > Chordata > Lepidosauria > Squamata > Viperidae > Bothrops > Bothrops alternatus. The sequence continues at coordinate 8,741,642 of JARGCV010000006.1, read as the reverse complement.
GACATTTAATTTATTATCTCATAGTTGGATCCTCAAATGTTTGGAAACAGCTGGTGTCAGTAAAAACAATAGAATGTTTATAGAAAAGATAATGAAGCAGTGGAAGACTGAATTGGTGGTTGGACATGAAAGACATGGGCTTGTCAACATTAAAAGATGTATCATTTAGGGTGACTCATTAACATCCTTATTATTTGTTATTGCTATGATTCCACTTTCAGTGATTTTGAGAAAAAAAAACCTGGCTACCGAATGGCAAAAAATGCTAACAAAATCTCACATTTGCTTTATACGGATGATCTAAAACTTTATGAAAAATCAGAAATTGAAATTGATTTGACGATTGACAATTTTTTATATATTTTAATTTTGTGTTCAAATGGAGCTACGCCACACACGTGGAACCATCCCCTCTCCCAACACCCACCGCAAAGTCAGAAAGGTTGGAGACCACTGCCATAAAGCATTCCTGCCCATTGTAAATAGTTGTATTGCACACCTCCACAGTCATATGACTGCATGTTGGGTGGGTTAGCTTTACATTCTCTCATGGCATTCTATGGTAATGTGATTGTGATTCACAATGTTTTTTGGTAGTTTCCAGTGTTTTTTGCTGGTTTCTGGCAAAAAAAAAAATCCATTCAGATAAATAGTCTGCCTAACAGCCACATATCACTTAACAATTCTCGAAAAGGTCAAAAAATTATTTCTGGCCACATGGATATCTCAACTTCTGACTGTAATGACTTATGAGTAAAATTTCAGGCTCAATTACAGTCATTATGTTAAGGACAACCTGTAGTAGAATAGAAACCAAAGAATTGGAAAAGATCACTAAATATCGAGCTCTGAAAATTGAAGTTGAAAGATTATGGCATAAATCAGAAGTGAGGTTTCCAGTGATAATTGTCAGACTGAGTACTATACTAAAAAACATTGGACAATACTTGGAAAATCTGAGTACTGATAAAATTTTCATCTGTAAATTACTAAAGGCCACACTGTTTGGATCTGCTAAAACTATGACATCATAGGTTCTTGGGAAGAACTTGATGTGCATCAAGATCAACATCAGTAAGTTTGTCAGCTATCATGAATTTCCCCTCCTGAATAAAATGGCAAAGTGACTGTAACTCTCCACCCCAGTGGCTGTGTACCATATATAGTATGGACTCTACCTCTCCTGCCTTACCCCAGAGTTGAAGCAATTTTGACCGTCCAGAAATGTGTTCCTCAAACATCTTTCATTGTTTGAAAAACACTGATTTAAAACGTATCAATTAATTATTCTGATAAAATATCACTATATTTTACAGGATTTGGGTTATATAAGCTAGTTTATATTTTTTTCTCTGTGAAATCATTCTATGCAGAAGGGTTCCTTTAATATTACATATCTAGATTTCATCTATTTATCATTAACAGTCAGGTTAATTCACCAGTTATACACAAAGAGGTATCTTTATTAGACATGGGAATAAGTAGATATTCATGTTTTTCCAACACCTACATTATATTTGTGGAATTTGCTTAGAGTCACTTTGAAATATGAGATGGGCAGCAAATAAATTTGATAATAATAATTCCTGAAACTGGATTTCTAGTTAAACCAAGAACCTGTAATCATGACTTTTAGTATTCAGTGTTGTATTCAATCTCTCTCTCTCTCTCTCTCTCTCTCTCTCTCTCTCTCTCTCTCTCTCTCTCTCTCTCTCTCTCTCTCTCTCTCTCTCTCTCTCTCTCTCTTTTTTTTTTCTTCCCCTCTCTCCCTTCCTTCCCATTGTAGCAACCCATGTATGCCTTTCGGCTTTCATCTGAGAAAGTGCAGTAACACCAAAGTCAGGGAGATGTCAAGATTGCAACTTTAAGATAATGTGCCATTATCAGAAGTATCAGTGTTTTTAGAGAGTGTTAACTTGCATTTGTACCTTATTTTATATTATTTCACTTTAAGGATGTGCTCAAAAATCTTTGAAGAGTTCCCACTAATATTTCTACATCATCTGGTTACCCAATTTTCAATCTTCTAAAATTTGCTAACTTCATGTTCAGACTATTTGTGTAATTGCTTTTTAGAATCATACACATTTTTATAGTTTGCACTATTTAATATTTATTTCATTTGTTATATATTTGCATTTTAAGTTACCAATTGTAGTAATTTGGTACAATGTGATTTTAGCCTCCCTAGTCTTAAAGCTTATTTACCAAATTTGATATTTATAAGTAAATAGGTGATATACAATGAGGAATATACATATAGACATAAATTTATTTTTGTCCTATCTAACTAGTAAGATATACATTAAGTAATTAAAACAAAGGTACTTTTAATTTATTTATGTTAACTTATTTATCTTTAACTTATTTATGTAACCAGTGTCTGGAAAATGATTATGTAATTGAGTGTTCATACTATATAAACAAAAGCTGCCTGAGGCATCCAATGTTCCCTACAGCTGGTTATTTATACAACATGTTTAGTACACATCAGTATAACCGTTTGTTTTCAAAGTCATAATTTTATGACATATGACTCCTAATACAGAAGTAACCAGCAAGACAAGAAGCTAATCTGCTAATGCTAATAGGCCAGACAGTTAAGTTTTGCTATATCCATTTATGTGGGGAAAAGCTTCATTAAACTTAATGGGACTGACTTCTGAATATAAATGTACAGGAATGTACTGTAATTCCTTTGCTAAAAAGTAGCTACAGAACTGGTGATAACAATGATTCAGACATAAGAAAGTAAAGTTAATGAACCAATAACTCTCCCCTGTCAAAATAGTTCACCAGAAAGATTTCTGGAATTCATTATTCAGAGAATGTTAATCAGCCTGCAGCAGGATGAAAGGTATAGGACTTCAGTTTAAACTAGAGCTTGTTAGCAATTGGTTTAAGTGAGAACCATCCTGACCTCTGGATAAGAAATAGAAATGATCAAATCTGCATACAACAACATAGACACAAATTGATGATACTCAAGATTCAAGGACTCAAAAAAAGAAGCCAACAATAAACTCACGAGTGTTTCAAAAATTAAAATAGTATATAATGAATAAATTAGAAAGGGAACTGAGCAGGCCTATAATCTGAAATATATAGATATCTTTATTAGGGCCAACAGAAATTATATAAATCTGCAGCAAGCTTTTGAATTTTAATTAACATTTTATTCTAAAAAGATGTTATGTGTAGTTTTTCCTCATCATCTTTGAAAAGACATCATTATTTTTATAACAAATTAAAAATAAATAAGAAGTTCTGAAAACCCGAAAAGCTACTGTTGATTATTGTAGATACCAGTGGGCAACATTGACCCAATGATGTGACTTGTTCTAAGGCAGTTCTTGATATCCTGACAATGATATTTACAGTTGCATGGTGTTCTATTTTTAATTTGTTATAAAAATAATACTTATCTAGATGGAGGGTACCATGAAGATCACAAAACTGGCAATTCCTTAGTCTTTCCTACAAGACTTTTACCTGGGATGTTCTCTATGCAAAGCAAGCATTACTTAGCCACCATACTTATTGTTTAATGCTACCTTAATTCATTGGCAAGATTTTAAGAAATGCTCAAGAAAAAGCAAATGCAAGAGCAGTCAGTAGTGTATGTTAATGCTAGGCCTGTGCAAATTATTTGACAGGGCACTTCACATGAATATCTCTCCTCAAACCTGCAATGTACACTGGAAGGCTCTACAGAAGTATTTTGAGGCCCTCCCAACCTCATCTTAACAAGCTCTTAAAATGGCATTTACATGAAAAGTTTCGACCTGGGTCGTTTTCATGCACATTTGCAAAATAAAAAAAATCACTATAGTGTAGTAGAAAACCCGGACGAGCCTCACAGAAACAGTTTGACCAGTTTTGAGAAGATTTGCATCCTTCATTTCTTGCACTTCTTACCGATGTATCATTTCCAATATTTTAGTTGGGTGTATGCTGGCGATGACAGATTAGTACACAATATAAAGGAGAAATTGTGTGGTTGTTTTTTCCCCCAGTATTCTAGATTGGTGCCAAAATATTTTTCAGTTGTACTGTAGATTGTTTACCTGTGAAGTGCCTGTGTAATAACTTTTCCTAGTCTTAAAACATTTTTGCAGTTTCTTTACGTCTCAATAGATGCAATGCGTATTTTTAAATATTAGGTTTTTGTAAGATTGGTAATACGTGAAGTTTAAAGGACTAACATCTGAATGTTGGATGTTCTTCAGTTTGCACACTTTGAATTTATTAACTTTGGTTTTTAGGAAAAAATGTAAATATGCTTTTATTTATCATATTTAATTTGATATGTGATCATTTTTAAAGTATTTGTTGGTTGGTGAAAAAAAAAAAAAAACAAGCATGTGCATACCCAAAAGACACTTCAACTGGCAGAGTTTCTTCATCATATGATTTGCATAGGAGGCTCATTACACACCATTTGATCATTTTATGAATATTAATTCTTCTTCCAAGAGCTTTTCCATAGGGTAAGTGTGTCTATTATATCATATGTACAAAAAAATCCTCTGAAAACATAAGCAAAATCATTCATACACATATAAACTCTCTCTTTTATACTATAATGTTACACGTTATTTGTTTGTTTACATTAAATGTATATGCCACCCATCTCATTTATATTGTGTTATATTGCCTTGTTACTTGTTTTTAAATTGTTTTGGTGTATTGTCAGCTGCTTAGAATTGTTTGGAATTGGATGACATCAATCAAACAGATAAAATCAAGATCACGTGAAGTGTTAATACCACTTTACAATGCCTTGATAAGGCCACACTTGGAATACTGCATCCAGTTTTGGTCACCACGATGTAAAAAAGATGTTGAGACTCTAGAAAGAGTAGAGAGAAGAGCAACAAAGATGATTAGGGGACTGGAGGCTAAAACATATAAGGAACGGTTGCTGGAATTGGGTATGTCTAGTTTAATGAAGAGGATAAGGGGGGACATGATAGTAGTGTTCCAATATCTCAGGGGCTGCCACAAAGAAGAGGGAGTCAAGCTATTCTCCAAAGCGCCTGAAGGCAGGACAATTAAGGAGAAACTTCCTGACAGTTAGAACAAATTAACCAGTGGAACAACCTGCCTCCAGAAGCGGTGAATGCTCCAACACTGGAAGTTTTTAAGAAGAGACTGGACAGCCATTTGTCCAAAATGGTATAGGGTTTCCTTCCTGAGCAGGGGGTTGGACTAGATGACCTCCAAAGTCCCTTCCAACTTTATTATTATTATTATTATTATTATTATTATTATTATTATTATTATTACTATTACTATTACTATTATTATACAAATTTTAAATGTATATTTTATGTAGTTTTTGACTACATAGTATTTCTTATTCAGGTTATGAGACTTAATTAAAATTGCCAAACATATTAAGAGTTTAAAATAAATATTTCTATTCATAAATATAATTTTAAATGTGGTATATCCACAGGTTATGCCCATCTAGAGCTCTAGATTGAGAAATGATTAACAGTTTTTCAAGGTTTAACTTTAAGGCAAAAACTCAGCTTTATCTAAGAAACAGTGTTTCAGCTCTTCCAAGAATATGATAATTGTTCTACAAAAGGATAAGTTGTCTTGTAAGGATAAATTCCAATACAAATCATTTTGTAAAATATTTTTGGAATATTACCTCATTCTAATTTGTTTGCTGATGAGGTAAGTATAAAGTTTTATTAAAACATTTATAAAGCAGTTTGCCAGATTATCTAATTTCTGCCAAACAGCAAAATTAAAAATATATAGGATAACATTTAATATTTTGATGGATTATACTGATCCCTTTAGGCTATAATTTATCCCCTTACTTAGGGAGTAAGCCTCATTGACTTCAGTTCAACATGCTCAAGTAGAAAATTTAGATGACTGCATTGTCAGCTCACTTCACAACAGGCAGATTGATTCTAAAACTGAATACACTGCAGTAAGTGTAGTTGTATTTACTTTGTAATTTTAATAGTGCAACCTACCTACACTCTCAAGGCTATGATGAGACTGTGATACAGGATTACACTTCACATTTGTGTCTGAATTTTAAATGTTGTTTTATATGAAAAATTATTTTAATGAAATTATCAGAAAATAGTATTAAACCTGGTATTAAAAATATAATGCTGTTTTAAGCGATCCCTTGATTTGACATTACAAAATAGTAGAGATAAATATCACCTAAATGATGAACAATGATTTGCTTTCCATAGATAAATAGTGTCAGAAATATTTAAACTCTATGATTTATTAGCAAATTTCCCCACTAAAGCTTACAGTTTAAAAATATTTTAGGCTCAGATTAGAAATTATATTACTGAATACACAGAAATGAAATAAAAAAAATATTAAATTTTACTCAAGAACAAAAAGACACTTATTTAAAAATAATATATGAAACTTATAAACAGAAATTCTAGCTAAAACTACCACAAACAATTGTACAATTTCAAAAATCACATGTTCATGTTGTATTTGAAATTATCCTATAGTTGATGTAATTAGAGCAGAGTTTGCAATGATCAATTTCATTTCTTCAGGATTAGAATTCTGCAAAACATCTCCATTTTCTTGAAACAATCTTTTTACATCAGCTATTAAATGATTTGAAGGACTATTTAGAAATTTAAGAATATAATTTCATCATATAAATAACCAACAAAGCATTTATTTATATTATTTATCCATTAATTTCATATTTATTTTATTTATTAAATTCCTATACTTTCCATCACACTTGCGTCATTCATATTATAAATTCCTAATGTCAATTAATCAAGTTACTAAAATTTGTTATAAAAGGCTATTTTTACGCACCCTTAATTACCTGCAGATAGACATCAAGATAAACCACAGTTTATCATGATAGTAAAGAACTATAGGCAGATATGTACTCTTTTGCTTCAGTGCAGCCATAAGGAGAAACCAGGAACTTCTGCATCTCTTTGTCATTAACAAGTTTAGAACTACACAAAAATTCCTCCACTATTCTTTGTTGAAACAAGCCAACTTTATGAGTCATGTTTTTAAATTGCTTTATGAGAAACTTAGTAAAGATCAATTAAGGTTGTTGGATCTGAATGATATGGTAGATTGCAATCTATACAAAAGTGAAAACTACTAAATATTCTTCAAAGCTGCATCATAATTGTGGTGAGTGGGGGTGGGAAGAAATATATGAGTATATAAAATATACAAATATATGAGTATATAAAATATATAAATATATTTTTCTTGTGTTTTCTTTTGTTGCACTTGCATTTTGGTCTGTGACCGCAAAATAAAAATTATTATTATTATATATGAGTTCTTTTGATTCAATTACTTTTTCTAATCATGGTAACTATCTTTTTTTCTTGTATCTGAACAGAGGCTTTTCTTTTTCTCCTTAGGTCTTTCTTAAACAATCTGTTATCCTGAGATAACAATTTCCAAATTCTTTTTAATCTCTTATTTGTTAAAGAGAAAATGAGAGGTTGAAGTAAGGGACCACTACAATATCTACATTTTACTGAGTATTGCAAATGCAACACTGGCAAAATCAGGGGCTCTTTACTCACATCTTTCATCGTGAAACAACAGCAAGGCTACCATCTCCGTTGGATAGAGTTCAGAGGTCCATAGAGCAACACAGTGATCTGTGAATGACCCAAGATAATCAGCAATGGAGCTTCCACAATTGCATGTATGGATCCACTGAAGTTATGTGGTACTTTTTATAGCATATGTTTAAACTGCTAACTTGTGTCCCTAAATCCTAATTATAATTCAGAATAATTATCTAATTTTGAATATTACAGTTATGGTTTCACCACATTTTCAGTATTCCTTGAAAAAAGTATTCACTTAGCTGTTATTTAATTTCAGTGGTAATATTATGTAACCAAGTATCTCTGAGCAGCAATTTGACAAAACCCTACTCATTGTATGATTGGCTAAGGTAGCCACATGATTCATTCAAGAAAGCAGATAAATGATGCTTAACCCAGGAGAAATAATTATCCTAGGAAAATACAATAGTTGCAGAAGTGATTTTTGGAGGAATTCTATGTGAGATTCAACCCTAGCAAACTTGCTGATTTCATTCATAAGTTCCCCAATGTACTTGAAAAATATTTAATCTCCCTTAGTAAAATAGTATATTTTTGTTTCTCATTTTGGCTTTAAAAATCACCCTTTACATCTAGATATCATGATGATCATATCATGAGGATGGGATAAACATTTATCAAGTCTCCATGAAATAACATTCAAATTGCATCAAGTGTCCCCTATATCTACCATCCCAAGCAACTGGTATTTAGGACTTGGGCCAAAAAAAAAGACAACACTATCTAATTAGAGCTAAGAGAGGGGCTGAAGGAGGTATCCAACCATTTAAAATTGCAGCAGCATATGCATATGCATAATCTGTAATATTTCAAGTAGTCATTGGTTTAAAGAAAATAAAAGTAGTATTTGCTCAAAGAAGTGTAATTGTAACAAAAATATTGTGCTTATTTAAAAAACAAACAAACCTAGAAATAAATATGGGTCATTGTGAGAAGAGCATTATTACTTTTATTGCCAAAAATACATACATATTCATCTTAAAAAACATCAAGTGAGAAATAAATATTTGTTTCAAATAAAAGAAGTTAGAAATAACACATTACCAATGCCTATTTTCATTGTTTTAATAAGCATCAAAAAGTTAATATCAAGTATTAATAAAATATTTAATCTTAGATTTTGTATATATGAACATGTACATTTGCTTCTTTTAAATATTATAAATATTTAATAATTTGTAAAGTTTATGAATTAATATGTGATAAAACAATCACATTTTTTCAGATTTTTAACATATTTGAAAAGAGAAAAGGGAGAGATGCTAAATATATAACCAATGCAGGAAGATGCAGAATTTTCGTCTTCCAGATCATTCTTTATTTCACTGTTGTAAATTTATCAGTTAAGTTTATGATAATAATATGCACAACCTCCAATATAGTATACATAGAAAGGTTGTTGGCATAGCAGAGTGAAGATTGTTCTGCTTACATCTGTACAACCTTTTAAGCTACTACAAAGTAATTTAAAAGGGATAATTGCTACTATATAATGATCTTTCTTAATTAGTTACATTACCAATCTATAAGTATTTTGTTCACAAGCAAGAAATTATAGATGTGAATAATTATATAAATGTGTATGGGTGCTTTTCTTTAGAAATTATGCTTAAGATGTAAAGATGCTTTACTAACCTGTAGCGGTCTTTGTTTATCACTATTTTTAGGAGATTTCAGCCCACTTGTCTGTTGTTGTAGAAGCAGCTGCCTGGCTGCCTGCAATGCCTGAAAGTTAAGACAAAACGAAAATAAATAAAAGTTAAAGCATTTTGTCGAAAATGTTTCAGTAGCAATTTACCTAATGCAAAAAGCAAAATTGCCTTTTCCTATGTAAATAAAAATGTATCTTCTTTAAACACAAAAACAAAAATCCATAGATAGTATGTATATCAGATTTTAAGAAAAAAGCATATATCTGCAATAAATTTTCAACGAAATAGCATTAATTTGTATAAAGTGCTTGCAGAGGAAAAATCATAAACCACATCAATAACCTCATCTCCACAAGAACTTGTCTGTAAGTAAAATGCTCACACCCTTGTAAATCATCACTCAATTTGCATTTTCACTTTACAATGTTAAGTAAAAGCTATAGACTTCAAGTAATACTGGAAGCTGTAATTAAATTTGACAAATCAACATCAGATTATCTTGAACGTAAATTAATAAGGATATTCATTGAAGATTAAAAACTGTTTTTGATACTTACAGTTCAAAAAGAAATCTCTCATTTGACAAAATAAAGTGGAGTTTTAATGCCAAATAAAATAAGTGGCTTTCATTTGCATTCTCACTAAACTCTGAAATCAGTACTTAAACAATCAGATTGGCTTCTGTAGGTGATAATATAGTAATCAAAATATAGTATTTAAACTTGTTCATTTGAATTAAGTAAAGTAAAACTTGAACAACAGAATTATATGGAGTTATGCAAGTTACTAGAAAAAGTATTAACTTTAAACAAATGTAGCTGTTACAACTTTAGAATTCCAAAATATTAAACTATATAAACTATTAAGTTTTTTCTACAAAGTACTAGGACACAGAGAGCAATTCAGAATTCAGATATATTATTAGTAGAATTGTATTCACTCTAAAAATTGTCACCAAACTGATAAAGAATGGTAGTTTTGCTTAGCCACAAATGAGATGATTTTAAGGTAGTTTCCAGTATCCATGACAACAGTTTCTTTGACAAGATGTGCATATGGCATTACACTGCCAGCTGGTGTGAACAATGTTTGAACTACTGCATTGAGATGCTGAGCAAACAGAAAAAAGTTGCCACGTCTTAACCCTCGGGAAAGCAGTCGTCCCCTGATCAATTATGAAAAGACAGAGAGAAGGCTGCTACAGTCTGGTTCCATGCAAGTTTTTGAAAAAACAAGAAGACACAACAAACCAAAGTAAACAAGCTACACTATATGCTCTATCACAGCTCCTAAGAACATGGATTTGTCACCTTGTAAAAGGCATTAATACCAGATTGAAAAATGTAACTCCTTTCAGTATAGCTGCAACATTACCACAACATTCTGTTTTTGTTTTTTATGATTCCCAAGTAATTATAGATCAGCAAGGCAACCAAACTAAAAAGTCATAAATTGAATTCTATATATTGTACCAATTTTTACTTACATCTAAACACCATTTATTTCCTAGAAATATTTTGTTAACAAAACAAAGGAAGGAAAAGATAGACAGCTCCGTTTGACTTGTGAGCCTATATAGTACCGTTATCTTCTGAGTTATATTAGTCAATTATTTTAGCAATTATTTATTAAATTGAATTAGTTGAAATTATATTGTCATTGGTGTATTCATAATTTGCAACTGTAACTTAAATCTGTTTTTAAGTTTCTCAGAATCAAAATCTGCTAATATAGTCCAAACATTATATTTATATTATATGAGCTAATTAATGTTACTGATAATGCATATGAAATTCTATGTTTGGATTACAATTGACATGGGAAGTGTGTGGGTATTTGTTTTAGAAAAGAATAATAAAAATATGCATTCCCAAATTGGATTTTCAGGGAACTTATCTAGCAGTACTAGTTTGTCTGTAGGCTATTAACAGATTGCAGATTTCTTATCAAATATCTGCAAAAATATGAATCTTTATAAAATATAATGAGACATCCATATAAGACATATCATAAGAACACCAGAATATGAACTGCCCTTCTGAAAAGTCAGATAGTTTTATTGGAGACAGAGTTCACACTTCTGTATACCATCACCTTGAAGAAAGAAAATTTCCACCCATTATAAAACATGATGAGGCTTATAAAAAGTGAAAATGGGAAACGGTGGCACACGCATAAAAGGGAAATTGTCATAAAGCAAGTTAGACTAATGGTACATTTCTACTACCTATACTGTCATGATTGTACCTGAAGACAGCAGGGATCCTTTGGCATGCTATACGTTTGCTCAGTTATAAGATATTACAAAACTATTTTCAAACTAGGAAAGATTGCTGTTCTGATTTGTTATGGATCTGTGATTTAAATGAGCCATAAATCAGAGCAGCTTTTAAAAGTATTTTTACAATAGTTTAAATGATTGTAATATATAATTTAATTGACTAAAGAGACAGATATTATGATAGAATAAATCATTATTAAGAATTCAGAAATAAGCAAATAAAAGCACAGGTATTTAGAATATCAAAGTTTACTCAGATTTTGGTTATGTATTTTTGCAAATCATTGTTAAAATATATGTGTGTTAATTAACATTTTTAGTGCCTAATAAAGTTAGTAACAAAATACAAACAAATGGAATAATCTAAAGCTGTGATATGAGACATACTTATCAGGGAAAATACTTCTCTGATGTGGGTGAGGCTTGTTCTTGAGAAGATGTAGCTTATACTGTGTCAATTTGTCAATTGTATGAATCTGTATGATTTTTAAAATTTGAATTATGTGCTCCAATTTTTCATGTGCTCCAATTCTTTCTGTTTTAGGAATGCCTAATAACATATACAGCTTTTTAAAAAACAAATTAGTGAAGTTTCTACTTAATATATACACATTATTTTCTTCTTTTTAAAGATATGTTTTCTCATTTCCTTTTTTCTAAACGAAAACAGATGTCACTTATATTGTTTTGTTAAAAACAGGAATGTTTAACCTATCAGCCTGTTGCATTTGAGATTTAAAATGAAAAATGACATCTATGGTCATTAATATCTTCAATGTATAAACAGCACAGCATGACACATTATTGAGAGCTGAAGGCTACAAAATCTCTCTGAAACATAAATAACAAAGCACTCAGAATCATATTTGATGTTGATATTCATCTCTGCTGCCTGGGCTTCTTATGAAAATAGATGCAGCCCAAATGGATCTCCTATAATTGGTTTCAGATAGCGGGGTCAGAAGAAATACGATACAAGAAACTATTACATGGAACAGGCGAAACAGGAATGTTTATACAAGCAGTACCCTGTTAAACTGACAATGGGCGTGCACTTTGCAGATAACCAGAAAGGGGGGAAAACTTGTCACAAGAGATTATTTTTATTCTCTATTTTGTTATGAAATATTTATCTTTTACTAGCTTATGTAAAAATAATCATTTAGCAATAATGGTATACAATATCTCAACCATTTGGAAACATTGACCAATATATTATCGAATTCATAATTTGTGCAAATGGAAAATTGCCCCCAAAAATCTAATAACAGTCTTACTTAAATCAAGGAGGGAATTTAAAAAAAAACAAATTAGAGATGGGGTGGGACTGGAATGAATTTTGTACTGTAAATATGCAAAAATTATGTTCTGACAATAAGCTTTAATTTCCATCTAATAAACAGTAGCTAAAAGTAGGAAGCTTGGTGAATATTTAAAATCTTCTAGAAGAGACATATATCTGGAGAAACTACTGGAGCTAATTTCCAACTAAGTTTACACCCGGCATACTCCGGTTCAATCACTACATAAAAATAAAAGCAAGCAGATTCCATTCAGCTAGTAAAAAATATTGCTTGATACTTATTTATTAAACAACAAACATTAAAACAGTTAACTTGCAAAAACAGATGAAAGGGGGAGGTTTTGGCAGGTTGAGCCTTCCGTTAGAAACCCCGCCAAAGTAGTTTATTGGGGAACGTGATTAATGACATATTACTGGGGTGGGAAGTTCAACTTTGTAACCTTTGGGAGGTAACTTCAGTCTTTCAAAACTTTCACTTTTGATCGTGCCGATACTTTGTAGCCAATAAATATGTTTTTTAAGGAAACCTCTTGCCTTGGAATTCTGTTTTTACTGGTCTCATCTATCGGAACCATGACATTAAACCAAGACTCCAATTCATTTTAAAACGTGGGGTCCTGAGCCCCGGTCGCCTACCTAAACTTTTGGGAGGACGACACAGACTCAGGGAAGACATCGAGATGGAAAAGAAGGGGGAATCGGCCGCTAGCCTCAGCATGATGGTGGCGGATAGAATGCAGGCTACAGCTCAGGCAGAGAATGCAGCCCCTGCAGCCAGAGTGAGACCGAAAGCCCAGGAGATCCCACTGGAGAGGTTGATGAAGCTGGAAGGAGCACTAACCCTTGGAGGGATTTGGGGATCAGATGCTCCCCTGCCATGGAGAAGCACATTTAAGGTTGCAGAAGCTGAATTCCCATTGATCTCGTCCCACGGATCTTGTTTGCCAGTGCTGAGAAAGGGGAAGCAGACAGCTGCTTGGGATGAATCAGGGGAATGGAGGTATCTGACTGCCATCCACAGTCATTCCATCGAATGCTTCAGAGAGAAGTTTGATCGACACGAGATGGGGAAGTAAAGCCGATTATCCAATAGGTGAACTCCAGTGGACAAGAGGACAGGCGTCCCCAAGACCGTCCACTGCAGCAAAGCCCCAGTCCCATAGCGATGGCTCATGCTGCCTAGACTAGCTTTAACATCAAGCCCAGTGTGCTGGCAGAGCCCTGACTGTTATCAACACCCTGCCAGCCCTGCCCGTTATTGACACCATGCTAGCCCTGCCCATTACTGATGCCATGCAAGCCCTGACCATTATCAACACCCTGCCAGTCCAGGACTCCAGCAAAGGGCTAACCCTAACCCCAATGCCAGTGGCCAGGCATACAGCAAGCTTAACTGAGGGGAGCGACCTGTGAACCCGCCCCCCAATCAAGCCCATGTTTGATAGGAATCCCGAGAAGCTGTCCTTTTTCCTGAATCAAATGTGGGTTCACATGAACCTTTATGCCCATGCTTAACCAGGCGAGGACTAGTTGATGCTGGGGCAGCGAACGTAGAAGGGGAAGAAGCCAAATGGATGACTGGCCTGCACAATGAGCAGGCACCAGTGCTATGGGACATCAATCTGGTTATGTGGGGGCTGAGAGCCAGATTCAAAGATGAATCCCAAGCCCAAGCTGAAAAGGACATCCACAATTTGAAGCAGAGGGGCTGGCCAGCAAAAGAATATGTAAGGGAATGCTGGACAGATCAGGCAGTGGTCTGAACGATCACTGATTCACCACTTCAAGGCCGGTTTGGACTGTGATTTATTCCAAGCGTGCACCTACAGAGGGATTCCTGACCAGCTTCATGAATGGTACCACCTGGCTATAAACATAGACATCGAACTCAACTGCTTCCAAAGACCCACAGCATCTGGATCCAGACCAAGGCGAGACCAAAAGAAACGTCAGGTGCCCCAACGCCCTCTACCGACCATGGCCGCTGGGTCCCCTAGAGTACCTGCTGGACCCCCAATCAAATGCTTTAGATGTGGACAACTTGGACACCAAGCAGTTGACTGCCCGGTCCCTTTCCCTCCAACTAAGAGTGCACCCACTGCTTCTATGAAACCTAAGAGAAGACCCCGACCAGTGCATGAGAAATCAAATTGGGCCAGCCAGGAGCAAGCTGCACAAGTTACCTCTCCTCCCCAGGGGAAACATGAGACTCTGCTGAACACTTGCCTATGCCTGCTCCTTGCGACAGTGACGACAGAGAAGATGACCTGATGGTGAGTCAGCCTGTCACACCTTTTGTCTTCTCTGCAAAGCTCTTGGCCCACATGGATTTACATGTTTTAATTGATTCAGGCTGTATCTGATGCTTGATCAACTTCCCCATGGTGCTTAAGCTAGGCATTCATGCCAAATTGTTGCTCATACCCATGAGATTTGAGCAGGCAGATGGACCTCTTATAGGAGGAGCTCCGGCCACTCACTTGATCAAACCGGTACACTTAGAGGTGGGGGAGAATTGGGATCTCATCCCTTTCATAGCGGTCCCAAAAATGACTGAGGCAATAATTTTGGGATTAGCCTGGCTTGATAAGTGGCAGCCCATGATCTGATGGGAAAATGGAGTGAGAACTTTAAGATTAGCGATGGGACCTTCACCTTCTACCCCTGCCAGCAGCACAAGTGAAAGCCAGGGACAGTCCCTTAAGACCCTGAAATCCATCAAAGACTCCCTACCTGGGATGCCGCTCATCCCAAGTGAATATCAAGACTTAGCTGAGGCATTCAGCGAGATGGAGTGTGACATCTTGCCTCCCCACAGAATGACTGACTGCACTATTGAGATTTTGCAGGTGCCAAACTCCCCAAGCCAAAAATGTACTCAATGACCCCCGCGAATTGAGAGAGCTAATGGAATACATTGATAAGAACTTAACAAGAGGGTTCATTCAACCAGCAAAATCCCAAGTAGCTGTCCCTGTGCTTTTTAAAGTGAAGATGGGTCACTGAGGCTGTGCGTTGATTTTAAAGGGTTAAATGCAGTCAGCGTGGAGAATATGTACCCCTTCCCTTTAATGAAAAACATGTTGGCCCACTTAGCAAAAAGAAAGGTTTTTACCAAGTTAGACTTAAGAGAGGCATACTATCGAGTGAGAATCAAAAAAGGAGATGAGTGGAAGACGGCTTTTAACAGCTCCCAGGGAAGATTTCAGTTTAAAGTTATGCCATTTGATCTGCAGGGAGGCCCTGCCATATTCATGCAATTCAGCAATCAAGTGCTGTATGATCACTTGTACAAGGGGGTTTCAGTCTACCTTGATGACATCCTCATTTACACAAAGACCATGGCAGTGCATATTAAATGTGTGAAGTACTCAAAAAACTGCTGAACGCTAAACTTTACACAAAGCTCTTAAAATGTGAATTCCATCAAACGCGTCTGGACTACCTAGGATATAGAATTTCCAGTGAAGGCATTGAGATGGATCCAGCCAAGGTTAAAGCTGTAATAGAATGGCAACCCCCGTGACCAGCAAACAACTCCAAAGTTTTTTGGGATTCGCAAATTTCTACCGACAATTCATCCCCTCTTTTGCTGAGATTGCTTTGCCAATTACTGAACTGTTAAAGACTGGGAAAAACAGGGCGAATCCACAATCTTGTTAACCCCCTGCCATGGTGTATAGAATGCCAAACTGTTTTTGAGAATTTAAAGAGACTGTTTGCAGCCGAGCCTGTTCTCAAACACCCCAACCCTGAGGAGTAATTCAATATCTAAACTGACGCTAGTGATGTAGCTGTGGGGGCAGTCCTTTTGCAAAACAAAAAGGGAGACTTGCAACCCTGCACCTACAACTCCAAAAAATTAACAGACACTGAGCGAAGGTGGGCTGTTTGGGAGAAGAAAGCTTTTGTGGTAGGTGGGTCCTGCTAACTTGGCGTCATTTCCTCGAGGGGGGCAAGGTGTGTTTTGAAGTATAGACTGATCATAAAAAATTAGAGTCACTGAACCCCCCCTGTAAGTTATCTCCCAAATAAGTATGTTGGGCGCAGAATTTTAACCATTTCAATTTTACACTAAAGTATATCCCAGGGGGAAAGAATTTCTTTGCTGATTCCCTGTCCAGAATGCCCCAGTATAAGAGTCGCCATGAAGAGATTGTGAATTCCATCATTCCACAACCACAATCAATCTCTCAGATAACCCCAGGTGGCCAACTGCAGGCAAAACCACCTGAACCAGATAGCCTATTAACAAAAACACTTAAAGAGGAATTGAAAATTGACTCCTGGTTCCAGGAAAACAAAACCATACTGACTTATTGAGATGGGCTAGCCTGGAAGGGATCAAAACTGTATTTACCACAAACACTTAGAGTTCAAGCCCTTCATCGCAGCCATGATACCAAACAAGCTGGCCACTTTGGATACCTAAAGACTTTACATTTGGTCAGGAGGCAATTTTGGTGGCCAGGTTTAAAACAGAATGTTAAAAACTATGTGAAAAGCTGTGCAACGTGTGCAACTATGGAGAAATGACCCGGTAAGCCTACTGGATTATTGCAGTAAATTGCAGACCTTTCCCAATCCTGGGAAGAGATTGCCATGGACTTTATTGTGGAATTACCAGAAAGTAGGGGAAATACGGTAATATGGACTGTTATTGACCTTTTTTCAAAGCAGGCTCACTTCATAGCCTGTTCTGGTCTCCCCTCCGCAAAGAAGTTAGCCAAAATGTTCCTTAAACATATATATGGCTCCACAGAGCACCAAAATGGATTATTTCAAACAGGGGAGACCAATTTACAGTGAGATTTTGGAGGGACTTCCTTAAACTGATTGGATCCACACAAGGACTATCATCAGCTTTTCATCTGTCTACAAATGGAGCGGCTGAAAAAATGAACACAATGGTGGAGCAATACATTAGATGTTATGTTGATTACCAATAGACGACCTGGGCTGACTTCCTCCCTTTTGCCGAGGGGGCTTATAATAACACAGTACACAGCAGCACTGGACTCACCCCTTTTAAGATAGCTACTGGTAGAGAATCCATTCCTATGCCTGAATACCCGCAGGACCCTCCCGCTTCTCAAACTTTAGATCAGTGGGTGACCTCCTGGAAAGCTGTTTGGGACAATGCAAAAGAAGCTTTAGCAAAAGCCTCAAAAATTTACAAAGAGTAGGCTGACAAGAAAAGGGCTCCTCAAAACCCATTTTGGGTGGGAGGAAATGTCTATCTCTCTACGAAGTATTTAAGACTCAAATTGCCTAATAAAAAATTAGGATCAAAATTCCTTGGACCTTTCCCCCCAGTTTGATTTATAAACCCTGGCACAGTAGAGTTAAAACTCCCTTGTCTTTTGGGAAAAGTCCACCCTGTTTTTCACTGCAACCTCTTGAAACCTTTCAGGGAGTCCTCTTTAAGACTCCTCCAAGACAGGCACCTGGTCCCCTTGTAGTAGGAGAGATTCATTATGAAATAAAATGAATCCTTACTCTAGGTTATACATGGGAAAATTACAGTATTTGGTACAGTGGAAAGGGTACCCCTATCAGACGCAACTTGGGTAAAAAGTACCGCGGTCAAACCAGATAGATTGATACGTAATTTTTTCAATAAGCACCCTCATGAGTCTCGGGGAAATTCCTAATTCTAATTCTTCTTCATTTACAGGATTTCTCTTTTCTCTAAAGGCTCTATCAACACTGCAACTTTGTTTTCAGTTGCCACAGTTGGGAGGGGGAAGTTGTGTTTTTAAGGTTAGACAAAACAATAAATTGTCCTGTGAGAACCAAGGTCATTGCTGCTTGGGTTTTGGCAGGTTGAGCCTTCCATTAGAAAGCCTGCCAAAGTAGTTTATTGGGGAACATGATTAATGATATATTACTGGGGTGGAAAGTTCAACTTTGTAACTTTGTAATCTTTGGGAAGGCACTTCAGTCTTGGTTTTACTTTTGATCATGCCGATACTTTGTAGCCAGTAAATATGTTCTTTAAGGAAACATCTTGCCTTGGAGTTCTGTTTTTACTGGTTTCATCAATTGGAACCATGACACCAGGTTCATGCCGTCTCCAAAAATCTTACTGCTTATTGAATACACTACATGGTAATGTCAAAGCAAAACTAACTCGGAGGTTCCAACACCAATTCATAGACATAAAACAATAATTTTCCCAGCCAAACCCTAAATGTCTTACTTAGTCCATATAAACTAATTCACTTTGTTATGGGAACCATCTGCTTCAAATCCACACCTGTTATGGTGTCCTTGAAAAAGTTACAGGCTCTCACGGTATTCAGCGGAATCATAGAAGTTTTGTTTCTCTATCTAACCTACTTGAATGTGCATGAATCAGGGCATACACATGGTGGAAACAAGCAAAATATAAAGGTATGAAGAAGTCTAATAAACTGTACTGAAGATGTTGGTGTAAAGTAAATTTAGATTTCCTATTTTTCCTTTTGTCGTGCTTCAGTTATGTTGATGTACCATTTCTTACTCAATTTCTGCATTTTATATATTTGCTTACTCAAGAAGAAAATAGCACACATAGGTATAAAAGTATATACATAGGTGCTTGGAAAAGTAGCACCCAAAATATTATTTCAAAAAAATATTAAAGAGATTAAAAAAGAAAATAATATTTTAGAACATTAAAGTGACAAACCATCAGGATCAGATGACATTACATCTGAGAAATGGAGGTTAATCAAATGGAGAGTAATCAGATGGGCATACAAAAATCATATGGTCTCAGAAACCAAGTTTTCTCACAACTAATTTTTAGAATTATGTTAAGATTGAAATTTTTGACAATTTCAAAACTGGGGAGAAACTTTCCTTTATTAAATTTATATGCTACCAATCACACTGATAAGGTGGTTATAGAAACACTCACAAAGGATAATAAAATTAAATCTTATAGGCTGAGAAAATCACATTGCTAAAGGTCCCATTGTCTAACATCTCACGTATTCTAAAGTGTCTGGGGGTGGGGGTTCATAAGAAACAAGTATTATTATAAAAATGATGTTGAGTCTCTAGAAAGAGTACAGTGAAGAGCAACAAAGATGGTTAGGGGACTGAAGCAGTGGTGGGATTCAAATATGTAAACAACCGGTTCTCTGTGTGGATGCTGCTTCCGGAAGTCCATTCTGGGCCTTGGCAACAAAAAATTAGCTACCGGTTCTGCCGAACTGGTGCAAACTGGCTGAATCCCACCACTGGACTGGAGGCTAAAACATATCAGGAACAGTTGCTGGAATTGGGTATGTCTAGTTTAATGAAGAGAAGGATGAGGGGTGACATGATAGCAATGTTCCAATATGTCAGGGGTTGTCACAAGGAAGAGGGAGTCAAGCTATTCTCCAAAGCACCTGAAGGCAAGACAAGAAGCAACGGATGGAAATTAACCAGAGAGAGAAGCAAACTAGAAGTATGGAGAAATTTCCTGACAGTTAGAAAAATTAATCAGTGGAACAACCTGCTTCCAGAAGCTGTGAATTTATTTATTTATCAGACTTATATGCTGCCCTTCTCCGAAGACCCAGGGCGGCTCACAACAAGAATACAATAAAAAAACTTTAAAAATTAACACACACTCACACCACATACAAACACAATCAGCTCGCAGTCGCCGATGGAGGGACACTCCTAGGGCCGAGGGGCAGAGCACAGCTCATATGCCCCAAGCCTGTCGGCATAGATGCGTCTTCAGCACTTTCCGGAAGCTAGGAGGGAGGAAGCAGTATGAACCTCTGAGGGAAGCTGGTTCCAGAGGGCTGGGGCAGCAACGGAGAAGGCCCTTGCCCTAGGCCCCGCCAGACGACATTGTTTAGCAGACGGGACTCGTAGGAGGCCAACCCTATGCGCCCTAACCAGTCGCTGGGATTCATGAGGCAGAAGATTCATGAGGCAGAACATTGGATGTTTTTAAGAAAAGACTGGACAGCCATTTGTCTGAAATGTTATAGGGTTTCCTGCCTGAGCAGGGGGTTGGACTAGATGACCTCCAAGATCACTTCCAATAATAATAATAATAATAATAATAATAATAATAATAATAATAATAATAATATGTGTATGTTAGTGTATTTACAGGAATAATTAAAAAGGAAATTCAATGCTAGATTTAAGCAGCACACAAGTATAGTTATACAACCTGCAGAATAATGAGTTAAACACTAGAAACAATTCTGTCTTTTTTCCAATCAATCAATCAATAATCAATCAATCAATCATGAACAGATTGATTCATGATGAATAGATGAATAGACTAACGATGAATAGCAACAACTAACAATACTTTTATTTATTTTTTTGAAGCAACTATAAAGGCAGAAATATGAATAAAAATAGTAAAGATAGTAAAATAATGGACCATTACAAATAATTAAGTATGTTGGGTATTTTTCTTTCACAATACTCTTTTAGGGCTATCTTCAGAAAATCTATCAACAATAGGATGCAATTATGGTTTCTGTTAATATAAACTTATTTAACTGTCAGTATAAGTTTGGCATGATGAATGCACATAGCTGTAATTTGGTGGGATATACAAACCTTCTTGTGTACCACTTGCACTCTTTCCTGGATTGGAGTCTCTGTGTTTAGTTGCTCATGCCCTGATCATCTCACGGTTGGACTATTGCAATGCCTTCTACATGGGGCTATCCTTGAAGATTATCCAGAAGCAGCTGCATGGAAAGTTCTTGAGGCCCCTAGGGTAGGCCTTGTTACACCGCTGTTCTGCAACCTGCAATGGTTGTCTGTTTGTTTCCAGGTCCAATTCAAGGTGTTATCACCTTTAAAGCCCGATACAGCATGGGTTCAGTGTATCTGAGGAATCAGCTCATCCCAATGGGATTAGCCCATCCCACCCATGCTGGCAGAAGAGGCATGCTGCAGACCGCATCAATAAAGGAATTTCAGCTGGTGGGGTCTAGGAAAAAAGACTTTTCTGCCATGATACCTGTTGTTTAAAATATAAATGATCACAGCCTTTTTCTTATTTTCTTCTTGTGATAACATAGCAGCATAAACATCTGACAGTGGTTTGTTAAAAGAACTGTGGTTTAATATACAATATAAACAACAATATTCAGGGAGTATTGTATATTCAGAATACAAGATAAGTCAGTTATATTCAAATGGTTGAATTGAGCAAGCAGGTTCCAACTGCTACTCTCCTCAGACACAGTCTCTTAAAGGGATACTACCCCAAAATACTCTGCTGACTCATTCTCTATATATCACTTCTGCTGGTCAGCTACTAAATCATAATTACTTTGACACTCCTCCCATTTAAAGCTGAATGGCTGCTAGTCTGAATGCCTTCACTCAATTTTGATGCTTGTCTGAACTCAAAGGCTTCATTAATATATCAGCCAAATTATTTTCAGAGGGGCAATGCTTTAACTCTATTAGTTTATTCTTTACTGCCTCTCTTACATTGCAATATTTGATATCTATATGCAGTGCTTTTTGTGTTAAAAAAAAAGGGTGCCGGAACTCACACGTCATACAACCTGCCTTGCCTACCCTATAAGGTTCCATCCAAAAAAGGTGCCAGAACTCCATTCTGGGCGTTCTATAACAAAAAAAGCCCTGTCTATATGTTTACTCCTGCTTCTGACATGTCCTCCTGTTGCCATTGTTATGTATGCAACATTATCTTCCCATACTTGTATAGCCCCTTTTTTGTCAATATTTACATCTTTTAGTAGTTGTACATACCAAATTAACTCCAAACACTCTTCTGACAATGCTATAAATTCAGCTTCTGTAGTTGAAAGTGCCACTGAGGA
Source organism: Bothrops alternatus (assembly GCA_034064705.1). NCBI lineage: Eukaryota > Metazoa > Chordata > Lepidosauria > Squamata > Viperidae > Bothrops > Bothrops alternatus. The sequence goes on along the minus strand of JARGCV010000006.1, from coordinate 8,718,966 downwards.
TTGTTCTCTAGATTTCCAATTATTATTGCCGGCAAATAATATTACAAAACCTGTTTGATTTTCTATCATTCATATCATTTGCCCAGTCACTGTCTACATAGCATTGTATCGATAGGTTATTAGATGGTCTTATCCATAATCCTAGGTCCATTGTTCCTTTTAAATATCGTAATATTCTTTTTATCCCTATCCATTGTTGTTGTTTTGGTGCTGATGTGTGTCTACTCAAAATGCTAACTACATTGGTTATATCAGGCCGTATCCACTGGGATAAATATAATAAACTACTGATCACTGATTGATATTTCTCTTTATCATATTCTGTGTCATTTTTTATCTCCACATTATTCTGGAAGCCTAAAACCATAGGAGTAGATACATTGTTACATTCAAGCATGTCATGCTTCTCCAATAGCTATTTTATCTTTTTTGTTTGGCTTATTATAAATCCTCCATTTTTTAGTTTTTGTATCTCTACACCGAGGTAGTACTTTATCTCTCCTAGGCTTTTTAATTTAAACATCTTTTCCAGTTGTCTGGCAAAAGAGTGGACCTGTGAATGATGTTTTGTAACTACACATATATCATCTACATAGGCCAACAGCAAGCATTCTGCACCCTCACATAGCACAGTGTATAAAGAGGGATCTGTTTTACTGCTTTTAAATCCTAATTTCTTTAAAGCAGTATCTAGGCACTGATTCCTGTTCCTAGCTGACTGTTTTAACCCATAGATGGCTTTCTTCAATTTGTATAAGTATCCAGGTTGCTTTGTTTCATAGCCTGGAGCTTGTGTCATATATATCTTCTCTTCCAATTCAGCATTTAAATATGCAGTGGAGATATCATAATGGTATATGACATAATCATGTACAGCAGCTAAAGGTAATGCTAGCCTTATTGTTTCACTCTTAACTGTTGGTGCAAACACCTCATCATAATGAACATTTTTTCTTTGTATGAATCCCTGTGCTACCAGTCTTGCCTTTTTCTGTAATTCATTATTTTGTAACACATTCTTTTTATATACCCACTTACATCCCATGGCCTTTTTTCCTTCTGGTAATCTCCAGGGTGAGAATACTTGATGTCCATACATAGATTCCATTTCCCTGTCCAGGGCTTCTTTCTATTTTTTCCATTCTGTTTTCGGTAAGGATATCATTTCTTGGTCATTGTGAGGTTCATAACGCACTTTACATACTCTAACCTCACTTGCCTTGCATCTATCAGGGGGTACTCCTTTATTAATTCATTCCAATCTCCTTGGTAACACCTGTTCCTATGCTTCTATGTCTTCACTTTTCATGTCAAGTCTCTCCTTTATGTTTACAGTTTCTGACCTGCTACCCATTTTCTCTGATGATGGGTCTTCTGTAGCTTCTCCTCTCTGAGATCTATTACTATGTGATGAAATAAACACTTCTATGTTGGCATGTACACTATCCCAATTACTATGCTCTGCAAAGCTGGCAGAACATGAAATCATAACTTTCTGAGTTTCATCAGTAAACCTATATCCCTTGAATCATGGCTCATATTCTATAAACCTCAGTTTTCTTGTCTTCTTCTGTTCTTTCTTTCTAGTGCTCTTAGGATTATGTACCCAGGCATAACTACCAAAAGTTCTTAGATGAGCCAATGAGCGTTTCTTATCGTATAACAAAAAATATGGAATTTCGTTCATAGCAGAATTGCATAATCTATTTATTAAATAGTAAGCCATTTTTATGGCTTCTCCCCAGTACCCTGTACTCCTGCCTGCATCTGCAAGTAGTGAGTCCTTCATTATCTGTAATATGCCATTCCTCCTTTCAGCTACTCCATTTTCAGCTGGTTTATATAGGTTTGTTCGTCTACGTCTAATATATAGACTCCTAAGCCAACGTTGAAAATTGTTGGACATAAATTCTGCTCCCCTGTCTGCAGTTGGCATACTTACCACCATATCTGCATTCTACAAATGTCACCCATTGTTTAAATTGTTGCAATCTCTGTTGTGTAAATAACAAAATCCATATCTGGCATAATCATCTACAACAGGGGTGTCAAACTGCCAGCCCATAGGCCGGACGCATCACGTGGAAGCTGCGCCCACCCCATTGCTGGCAATGGCAAAACCGGCCTGATATGTTGCGCGATGTCACGTGATGTCGTGAGTTTGACATGCCTGATCTACAATTACCAGAGCACACCTTGCTCCTCCAATAGATGGTGCCATAGGACCTATTAAGTCAGCATGTACTAAAACTTTGTTTTTCTTAAGCTTTTCTTGTTAATAGGATAAACCCTAGATTTTAACTCCTTACACATGGCACAATCTGGGTAAACGTCACAGTTCTTCACTTTCAGTCCTTCTGCTATTTCTAGCATTTTCTGTAGCACTCTAAAGCTGGCATGACCTAATCTCCTATGCATTAGATGCACACAGTTATCATGTGTGTGTTTGTCAGAGTACTTGCACAAACACCCTTCTGTTCTCCCAATATGTATAAACCATTCTGTCCAATGGCCCGTGCACAATTCCTCTCATCTTTCTTGATAGTATATTGTCCTAGCTGTAATACTTAGTAAATTACGGTCTATGTCTGGCACATATAACACCTTTTTCAATGTTACCCCTAGTTCAGGTACATAGACATTTCCTTCCCCTCTTACTGTTGACCGTTGTCCATTAGCCAGGCTGACAAAATCCTGGTTAGTTGGTCTTAAACCAATAAATGCATGTGGGTTTGCTGCAACATGCTGGCTTGCCCCACTGTCTATTAGCCATGTGTTCCACAGTTTTTCTTCATTGCTGCCAGGGTAAATAAAGTCCCATCTTTGGTTGGTTGCGTAGTTCTATATCCTTGTCTTGCTGTACCTCTATTTTTCCTCTCTGGACAGCGTCTTTGGAGATGTTCTGTAGAACCACATGCGTAGCAAGGTTTTACAGTGCAAATGGTCTCAGCTCCTCTTTTTTCTTTCTCTGATGTTGCTGTCGTAAGTCTGGTTTGAGCATTTTCTCCTCCCTTTCCTTGGTGCCTATCCAACCGTTTCTGTTCTTCCTCCAGTAACCGGCCAGTTAAATATTTCATAGTTAAATCCTGGTCATTCATGGATCCTAACCTTGTTACTAGAATGTCCCATGAATTGTCCAATGAACTGAGCACGACGTATTCTTTGTGTGCCTCAGTAAAGGTCATTCCTCTTTCTTCTAATTCTAGGAATCTTTTTCTCATGTCCCGCAAATGCTTAGACATGCTCTCTCCCTGTTTAAGTTGTGCTTTATACAGTCTCCTTGTCAACATTACTTTGCGGCCCACAGTCTCTCTTACATACACACTGCGCAAAGCCTCCCAGCACTCTTTTGCAGATTGGAGACCTCTTACATGTATCAGTTGGTTATCCTCCAAACTCAGGATGTTAGCTAACATTTCATTTTTTTCATTTCTCATTTTTTCTTTGGTTCCCTTCATCCAGTTCTGTTGGAGGATTAGTAACTATTATCCTCAGCTCCTCTCTTCGTAGATACATTTCCATTTTTAAACTCCAAGAGAGGTAGTTTGTTTCATTCAGTGGGATACCACAAAGCTTCCTCCCATAACACTGACAGAGGCCATTTTTTGACGTTTACCTTATATAACTACAAACCACACTCAAAACCACAGTGTCCAGTTCCTCTGACTCTTAATTGTTCTTAATTGTTTTCTCCACATTGGGTTTTTCTTCATTCTGGGCCCATAACCTGTTGTTTAAACATCTGACAGTGGTTTGTTAAAAGAACTGTGGTTTAATATACAGTATGAAACAATAATATTCAGGGAGCATACAGAATACATGATAGTCAGTTATATTCAAATGGCTGAATTGAGCAAGCAGGTTCCAACTGCTACTCTCCTCAGACACAGTCTCTTAAAGGGATACTACCCCAAAATACTCTACTGACTCTTTCTCTATATATCACTTCTGCCGGTCAGCTACTAAATCATAATTACCTTGACAGTGCCCTCCCTCTGGAACATCTTGCCTCCTGAGGCGAGATATGCATCCACCCTTCTGGCTTGAAAACATGGCTCTGCCAGCTGTCCTGAGGTGGCATCTTGGAGGTGGTTAATGGATTATACAGATCAATGCCATGATGGCTGAAAGAGGTTAGTGTAAATGAATGAAAGGATTACAATGAGTTTCAGAAAATATAGTCTATCTAGATTATTGTGGGTGCTTATAAAAACAGGAATCCTTAGATTGGTCATACTTGGATGTTAATTATGTACCATCAATTTGACCACATAGACTTTCTCCTGGCCATAATGGGTGCACCCAACAGCACTGTAATCAAGTCCATCTATCTTGCTGCTGGTTTTCTTCTCTTTCCTTCCATGTTTCCGAACATTACAGTTTTTTATGTGTGTCCAAAATATGTAAATTTGAGCTTGATCATTTGTTACTCAGTGAAAATTCTGGGTTGATTTATTTTATGTTCTAATTGTTTCTTTTCTTAGTTATCCATGCATTCTCAGAAATCTTCTCCAACAATTCTGATCTTTGTAGATATAGACATGTTATGGCACTATGTATCTTATCAAAGGTCCTCAGAGTTATCCTACTATGTGCTAGTCTCTTGCACCCCTGGGAGTGCGAGACGATATTCCAGATATTCTAAACTTGGGTTTAGAACTTTTAAAATTATAGTGTATATGCATAATTTGTTACCATTATTTTGAACAGAACGGTCATCTAGAAAAGAGGTCCGGGCCACCTGAGTGGCTGGCTAGTGCATGTGCACATGTGTGCGCACGCTCACACCCTGCCCTTGCCTGGTGCTAGGTGAGCCGCAAGCCGCTCGCCAGCGCTAGGCCAACAGCAAGCCTCTTGCGGCACTAGCCAAGCTGTAACTCTGCCCTTGTGCCACTGCTAGGCGAGCTGCAAGCCTCACGCATCACCCCCTGCCCTTGCACCAGTGCTAGCCAAGCTGCGAGCCTTGTGCTGGCAGTAGGCGAGACACTTGCCAGTGCTAGCTGAGCTGCGTACCGCACTAGCAGCCCCATTTGTGGAGCATGCATGCTCAAAAATGCTTGATTTGTGTCAGCACTCAACAGTGGATACTAGGGGTGTAAATCTGTAAAAAAATAAAAAACCCTAACCCTAACTCTTTCCCCCCAGGATCGACCATCCTTCTTTTCACTACTTCAACAACTGCCCATATAACTCAATCACTGTAACACATGCACGTGGGCTGTTTTTTTCCATATTAAAGTTTTTATTAATTTTCCAATATTGCATTTACATATTTGAAAAGTAGCGTGGCGGTTGAGCATCGTGATTCCATTACATTTAAATATCATCAATAGAAATCTCAAAGTATTTCAACAACGAAATTCCCTCTCTTTCTCCCATGAGATCTACTGTCGTATTCAGATCAATACAGTTCTTATTCTATCAATCAAACAAAAAAATACCTTTCTAATATTCATTAATACTCTTCAGTCTATACATATCTTGATTAATTTGACATTCCATCTTTTAGACAATAACCTAATAAGTTTTTCTTAAGTTTAATTTTGCATTAATATTTAAATTTAACGTTTAATCTTTATCATTTCCAGATTTTAAATGATCCCAGATTCTCAGTCTTCTCTCTCATATTTACAGTTAATAATTTTCTTTTCCTTTTTTCTACTTCTTTCCTTTCTTCCTTTCCAGAAAAAGAGAATGCTAATATACAAATTTAATTATTAGAATTTATGCTTCTAAGTTTTATTTAACCTGTATCTCCACTCATGACAATATCTTAAATTCAAATCTTAATTATCTATAAACATTCAAACTTTTAGCAGATCAGTAACCTGGTAATTGATTTTCCCTTAATATTTTAATTTAACATTTAATATTTATCTTTTTTCCAAATTTTAATTAAACATGATTCCTTTGTCAAATTCCACATATGATCTAATATTTAAAATACAGACCTTATATGTAAAATCTATCATATATCTTAACAAACTAATAAGACAATATAATATTCTTGTTTCGATATTTATATTTCTAAATTTTATGAAACCAATTTTTTTATCTCAAATCATTACAATATCTTATATTCAAAATACATATTCTATCCATTTAAGTATATTCTATTTTGAATCTCATATATAGATTAAAACCCCAATCCCTTTCAGTCTAATTCTAGCTTTTTTCCTCTGCCAAATCATCTTTCGTATCTTCGCTTTTAAATCATCAAAAAGATCTCCTTGTATTGTTGTAACTATTGTTTGATATTGATAAAGGCGTTCAGTTGCTGTTTTCTTAAGAGGACTAGCTGGTTTGACAGGTCGTCTCTTTATTTTTCCAGTTCGATGCAGTTGTCCAAAAAGATCTCCTTGTATTGTTATAACTATTGTTTGATATTGATAAAGGCGTTCAGTTACTGTTTTCTTAAGAGGGCTGACTGGTTTGACAGGTCGTCTCTTTATTTTTCCAGTTCGATGCAGTTGTCCTGAAGTATTTATCTTATCTTTCATCTGTTTTTCTTTTTTGTCTTCAAATTCCTTCTGGTTTATAAGAAAAGTCCTTTCCTTGTTCTCTATTATCAGTTTCCTTCCCATGTTTTCCACAGTTTGTATTTGTTGAGTATCTAAGTCTTCTGTCATAACATTTGGTTGTTTCCCCTTTTCTATAGAATTCTGTATAGATGATTCTTTAGTTGAAGTCATAGTTTGAGCTTGCATACGGAGTTTGGATAATTGCTTTTAACATATAAAGAGTTTGTTCCTGTACCTCCTCTGTGTGAGAAATCCATTCCTGTTCTTCTTCCATGCACGTGGGCTGTGGTGCACGTGGTGTCCTTCAACAAATAATTGATTGCAATTAAATTGCTGAACCCAATCAATTACTGATTATGTCAAAGAAGAGGAAATGGGATGATGACTATGTGTGCTTCGGTTTCACTTGTACAAGAAAGGAAGATTTGAAAAAACCCCAGTACATGCTTTGTAATGTTGTATTTTCTAATAGAAATCTGAAGCCATCTAAGCTGAAAGAGGACTTTAATCTTCAAGAACAGTGGAGCAGATCTTTCTGGACATGATATTGGGTCACTGAAAATTGAGAGTCTGTTTCGATTCTGGAGGAATGTTTCCAAAGTAAGGTTTCATTTCTGTTGACAAACCACTACTATTAGCTTCATACTAAGTGGAATATAAAGTAGCCAAGTCCAAGAAGACACGTACAGTTGCAGAAGTGCTTATCAAACTGTGTATATTAGAAATGGCAACAATTATTCTGGGCCAAGAAGCGGGGAAGAAGCTTGGATCAGTGCCACTGTCAAACAATGTCATTCACAGCCGAATTGGCGATTTGAATGGAGATATTTTGGATCAAGTAATCTCAGGTATAAGATCCAGTCCCCTGAAGATCTCTCTTCAGTTGGACAAATCAACTGATGTGCCCAACTGTGGTCAACTCATTGCCTTGGTAAAGTATGTTAATGATGGAGCTGTAAAGGAAGATTTACTATTTTGTGAAGAACTGAAAATAACCATGAAAGGGAAAGATGTATTTCAGATTGTGAAACATGATTTAGACACCCAAATAATTGGTTCTGTGTGCACTGATGGTGCCTCTGCGATGCTAGGGAATAAATCTGGATTTTCTGCATTGATGAAAGGGGAGATTCCACACTTGCAAGTTACCCACTGTTTCCTTCATTGTCATGCATTGGCATCAAAAACATTGCCTCCAAATTTGAAAAAATACTCGATACCTGCGTAAATATCATCAATTGGATTAGGAGTCATGCTCTAAACCAGGACTTTTCAACCGGTACTTTGCCATGTGGCAGGTGGTACGTGACCACCCTAGAGAACTGTAGCGGGGGAGGGGAATGTGCCAAAGCGACCCAAGCCTGAGGAAGAGGCAGCTGCAGCTGAAGGACTGTCTGGGCTCGGCAGAAGCCCCAGGAGCTGGCAGGGCTCCAGCTGATTGGCTCCAGCTGATTGACACTTCCAGAAGCAGCTGGAGCTGGAGGTGAACTGAAGAAAAAGGGGAGAGGAGAGGCTATAAAAGGAGGTGGTTTGGGTGGGAAAGGGAAAAAAAGACAACGGAAAGGTTTAATCCGTTTAAACAAATGTAATTAGTTTTACCCCTTTAATTGAGTCTGTCTATGTCAGGGGAGTCAAACTCAATTTCATTGAGGGCCGCATCAGCATCGCGGTTGCCCTTGGGGGTGGGGGTGTGTGGCCAGGGTGGGTGCGGCCTACTGGTGGGCGTGGATGGAGTGGGTGTGGCCTACTGGGTGGGCATGGTTTCGGCAGGCAGCAGGGCACTCTCCTCACAGTGCCAAGAGGTTGAGCCGGGCAGTGCGAAGCTTACCAACTTTGCACCTTGCTGCCTGCTGAAACTGGGCAGGCTGGGGGCTAGGCAGCATTGCACTTCTCATCAGATTTGCGCCACCCAGCTAAGCTCTTGGTGCTCCAAGGAGAGCTCCCTGCTGCCTGCTGAAACTGGGCAGGCTGGGAGCTGGGTGACCTCACGTTTCTTTTTGGATTTGCGTCTCCTGGCTCAGCCTCTCAGTGCTGTGAGGAGAGCGCCCAGCTGCCTGTCGAAACCCCTCCCCCAGAGCCCATCAAGCTGGATATGTGAAGTAGGCAAGGGCCATTTGCTGGCCACTTCCAGGTGATGGTGCATTTCTTCATTCCTCACAAAGGGTGACACCTCCCCAGCATGCACCCAGGGGGTGGGGCCGACATGGCAGGGGCTGGTTCTTCACTGTTTCCAAACAGCCTTGTGGAGCTAAGACTGAATGCGTTTCAACATAGATGGCAATCACAAAATTGTACATTGGCTCCCGGCCGGCCTGGGCCAGGGCCAAGGCAGAGGGGACTGTTCCCTCACTGTTTCCAGGATGGCTTCAAAGGCCACATGAAACCACTTCGCGGGCAGCATCCGGCCCCCGGGCCTTGTGTTTGACATGTCTGGTCTATGCCTTTTAAAAAGTTTTCTTTGAAGGTAAACAGGCTTAATTTAAAGCTAAAGCTTTTTGCAACATTGTGACTTGCCTGTGGCAGCTTAAAGGGGAAAAAAAACCCCGGAGTTTATGTGTTTCTTTATTTTGTGAGCCTTTTTTGCTTTGCACTTGATTCCCTTAAAGGTACAGGGAAGGGATTGGGTGGGGGGTGCATTTTTACTACATTGTGGAAATAGCTCAGAAAGGAGAGAGGAAGAAGGGCCAACCAGTCTACAAACTTAGCAACTTTAAACCTGTGGACTTCAACTCCCAGAATTCCTCAACCAGCCATGATGGCTGAGGAATTCTGGGAGTTGAAGTCCACAAGTCTTAAAAGTGTCACGTTTGAAGACCCCTGAGCTAGATGGTAGTGGTGCATATTAATAAACATGGATAAATTCATCATACATTTGTCAGTGCAAAGGGAAAGTGATTCAGCAAAGAAATAGCCACCAAAGAAATTAAAACTGGTACTTTTCCCTTTTTTCTACAGTTTGTAATATTTTATTAGATTATAAAATAAAATACAAAAATACAAAAGCAAATAGTAGGACATGGTGGGGAGGAAAAAGGGGGGAAAGTGAGGGGGACAAGTGAAAAAGAAAAGACTTCCTCTGTTGCAGTAGAAGGAAGCCTTAACATTGGACAAATGAATCTAATCAGTAAAACCCAAAATCCCCCCCTTTTTTTAGTCAACAAGTTTTTGACACCTTGCTAAGCACTGGTGGTACTCAAATATTGTCATGTCCTAAAAGTGGTACAATCTGTGAAAAGATTGAAAAGCCCTGCTCTAAACCATCGGATCTTTAAATCATTTTGTGAAGAACTGGGAAATGAACACACAGTTTTGATTTTTCACATGGATGTCCACTGGCTCTCATGAAGACGAGCTTTAACCCATTTTGTTGGAGGAACGTGACTCTCATCTGCTCAAAGATTTCAAGAATCAAGAATTCATTCAAATGCTGGCATACTTAGCTGACATTTTCACTTGTATGAATGATCTGAGTGTTTCTCTTCAAGGGAAACAGATAAACATGTTGACATGTTGGAAAAAGTTGAATGCTTTCAAAGAAAAGCTTCTTCTTTGGCATTGACAGGTGGAAAGAGAAAATTTTTCAAATTTTCCATCATTTGAAAAAATGGTCGATGATCATGGATCTATGATTCCAATTGTGCATCAAGAAATCATGGCTCATTTGGAAATGCTGTCAGAATCATTTGATGGATATTTTGCTGCTGGTGACCTGAAGATTTCTGAAGAATGGATCGTGAATCCATATTCCTACAATTTGGAGAAAATGTGAGATGATGATGAGCTGAAGGAAGATCTTCTTGATTTGTGGACAAGTCGTGATCTTAAAATGAAATTTGAAAGCGACACTTGGAGGAATATTAGTGTTCAGCAATAGATAGGTTACCAAGACTTTGTGAAAAGGCACTGGGTGTCCTTCTCCCATTTTCAACGACATATTTATGTGAGGCAGGATTCAGTTCTCTTTGTCAATCAAGACAAATTGAGAAATCACCTGAATCCACAAGCAGACCTGCGGATTGCCATTAGCAAAAAAGTGCCATGTTTTGACAAAATCATAAACAAGAAGCAGGAGCAAAGAAATCATTAAATTCAAATTGACTGTTTGCATGTATTTGAATTTGTATAACTTTTTCTTATTTTTTATGTTCACTTCATTCAAAATTTGTTTAAATAAGTTTGTTGCTCAAATTGAGTGTATATTCGCTTTCATCATCTTCAAACCAGGTATTATTTTTGTAAGGGGTGTGAGAATATATCAGAAGCGTTCTAGGGGTGTGGGGTATAGAATCCTGGAATATCGTCTTGCACCCCTGGTTGGGAACCCCTGGCCTAGAAGGTAAAAAACAGCCTAGAAAATTATTATTATTATTATTATTTTATTATTTTTTTAAAATTTCTATACCACCCCTCTCCCAGAGGACTCGGGGCAGTGTACAGCCTAAAAATTTAAAAACATATAAATATACAAAATTAAAATAATTAAAAATGAATTAAACAATTTTGGCCGTAAAATCCCCATTTAAAACCCAACACTTACGAATCTTAAAAATTACTCAATCCCCCTAAAACATTTTAACCCTGCTGGAACTGGAGCTTCTATGCCAGGCCGGCTTGTCGAAAAAAGAACGTTTTTAGTTCCCGACGGAAGGTGCGTAAATGTGTCATCGTACGGAGGTCGGGGGGGAGCTCGTTCCATAGCGTGGGAGCTCCCACAGAGAAGGCTCTTCCCTTGGGGGTCGCCAACCGACATTGTCTGGCTGACGGCACCCTGAGGAGGCCCTCTCTGTGGGAGCGTACCGGACGGCGGGAGGTATTTGCTAGCAGTAGGCGGTCCTGTAAGTATCCGGGTCCGATGCCATGGAGCGCTTTAAAGGTGGTCACTAACACCTTGAACCGCACCCGGAAGACCACCGGCAACCAGTGCAGCTCGTGCAGGAGCGGTGTTACATGGCAGCGCCACGACGCTCCCGTCACTACCCGCGCGGCCGCATTCTGGGCCAGTTGGAGCTTCTGGGCGCACCTCAAGGGGAGCCCCATGCAGAGAGCATTACAATAGTCCAGTCTGGAAGTGACGAAGGCATGAGTGACTGTGCGTAGCGAGTCCCAGTCTAGGAAGGGACGCAACTGGCGCACCAGGCGAACCTGATAGAACATCCTCCCGGCCACGGCCGTCAGATGGTCCTCTAAGGACAGCCGTGAATCCAGGAGGACTCCCAAATTGCGAGCCCTTCCCGTGGGGGCCACTGTTTCGCCCCCAATAGATAGCGATGGAGTCAGTTGGCTATACTGGGACGACGGTAACCACAGCCACTCGGTCTTGGAGGGGTTGAGCTTGAGTCCGTTCTTCCCCATCCAGACCCGTACGGCCTCCAGGCACTGGGTCAGTACGGCAAGGGCATCATTGGGGTGGTTTGGCGTGGAAATGTACAGCTGAGTATCATCAGCGTACTGGTGATACTCCACGCCAAAACCATGGATGATCTCACCCAGCGACTTTACATAAATGTTGAACAGTAGAGGTGAGAGGACCGACCCGAGGTACCCCACATACGAGGGGTCTCGGGGTCAACCTCTGGCCCCCTGTCAACACAGACTGCATCCGGCCGGAGAGGAAGGAGGAGAACCACTGCAAAACAGTGCCTCCTATACCCAGCCCCTCCAACCGTTGCAGCATGATACCATGATCGATGGTATCAAAAGCCGCCGAGAGGTCCAATAGCACCAGAACAGAGGAGCAACCCCTGTTGCACCAGATAAAAAAGTAACAATATCCTAATCGTGTTGAAAGCCAGATCCACATTAAGACTAGCAGGCCAAGCTAGGCTTAATTGGACTAGAAGACCTCCAAGGTCCCTTCCAGGTTTATTCTGATTGAAGCTACTATATATGTAACAACCAGCAAATCTCTGATGATGTTATCTAGCTGGGTAACAAAGTCTCTGCAAAAGAACAGCCAAATTCAGAGAGCTCCAAGAATCCAGTAAGGTATATATATTATTTTCTATTGGAACTTGAACAATGTTCATATTAAAGAAGTGTTCACAAGGTCTAAGTGAAAAGTCACTGACTGCTTTGTATCCAAGTACAGTCTTTGCTACAGTATATTCTTCTTATGAAAATAACATTGCTCCTTTGCTTTTCATGCCCTTTGTAGTAAACAGTGATTTCCTAACTAAAAAGGTTAATTCTAGACAATTTTAATCACTGATGCCAAAATGTGTAGTTAATTTATTTCATCTCTTTATTGAGCTCATTTTTGCCATGTTCATGCTTTTTATTTTCCGTGTTCCCAGTATAATTCTGTCTTTTCAGCTCTGGGTTTATTTTCCTGCATAGCAACATCAACAACAAAATATCCCAAAGGTTTTAATCTAGCTGCATCATAAACACCATTAGTGCGCTCAATGATCTTCAGATGTTGCATTAAAAGAGGAATGTTAAATTTTAATATTTATCAGCAGTTTCTATTACTATTTTCTCCCTTGAGATATGTGTATAATACCTACTATTACAAAGAAAACACATTTCTTACTCTAGAAATAAATCTTTATCTAGACTATACTGGCATGTGTTTAAGTTTTATCATACAAAACTGGAATCAGATTTATATCACAAAAAATTGAATCTCATAATGAAACAAATGTTATCTCTAAGAAAATATATTACTATTAATGCTTAGACAAACATAATTATTTAGAATAATTGTTTTATTACAGGTATCACGCCGTAGCAAGAATTCAGATTCACAACCTTAAGGGACAGTCCACAAGAAGGGAACATTTCGTAAAGGATTTTTTTTTAATGGCCAGGAAGAAAAATGGGAGGATCTAAGGAGCCTTCCATCTGGTAGCACATAAATACCTTTATAGGGTTATTTGTGGTGGTATGTGTGTTTTATCATTGTCTTCTCTTACATGGTGAAATGTCTTTGCCATTGTCACTGAAATGATTAGCTGTGTAAGGTCCAACCTTAGCTAGTGCTCCCAAGAAAGCAGAACTCTTGAAACAAGCATTGTTTCAACAGGAACTTTTACTGAAAGTTAGTGAAAGCAGAAAGGCAAAGCAAGATCTAAAGAATTCTTGTGCAAAACGCTTCATTAAAACTTCCCTTTTTTTCCAAACCCTCCTTAGAGCCCAACTGTCCAGTTGTTACCAGCCAATCCACAGGTGCAAAGTTGTTATGGGAACCCAAGTGATAAGGGATGGTTCCCAGGTATAGCCTCATCTTTAGAATGGAGCAGAGATAAGGCAGATGGCCCCTGCCACATTCCTCATACCAAAAGGGATACATTAAAGATGGAGAGAACAAAGTAAAGGAAATACATCCCCTAACACTAGCCCCCCTCCCAAATGAGTGAAACCTCCCCCCTCCCACCAGAATGGCAGAGCCCCCAAAAGGTGAAATAGAGGGGATCTGACATGCTGCCTCCTAAGAGAAAGAAATCCATCTGGAGAATACACAAAATAACAAAACAGGAGAAAAAGAGAAAAGAAGTTAGTCAGGTTGGTCTGGGTAATGCGCATGAAACTTTTCTGAATAACCTGGGAGCCCTAACATGTTTTTTTGTGAACTCATTCATTTTGGGATGCTGGATGGACTTTCCAGGCCACTAAGTATTGGGTCATGCCATGGTATTTAGGAGAGTCTAGGATTTCCTTAATTTTGAAATGTTGCACACCCTCTACCATAATGGGCAGTGGTGCTGGGGGAGCTGCAGGCCATAAAGGCGAGGTCATTTCAGGTTTTAACAGGCTGAAGTGGAACACAGGGTGAATTTGCCTTAAAGTTTTGGGGAGTTCCAATTCTACTGTAACCAGATTGATGATGTGTTTGATGGGGAATGGTCCCACAAATTTTGGGCCTAGTTTCTTTGATGATTGTAGGGACTGAAAGAATCTAGTGGACAGGTACACCCAGTCCCTACATGGAATGGTTTAGGTTCCATTCTCTTTTTATCTGCCTGCACCTTATAAACCGCTCTGGCTTCATCTAGCACTTTCCTGACTACTGGCCAGGTATTTTGTAGTTGTTTGATCCATTCCTTAAGGGAAGGGATGGTGGGTTTTACATCTGGCAATTTAGGGTTGAATACTTGTCCTGTGGCTACTTGGAAAGTAGTAAAGCCAGTGCTGGAGTGAACAGTGTTGTTGTACGCCACTTCCGCAAATGGTAGGTCAGTACAACTGTCTTGCTGGTATTTGATAAAGCATCGCAGGTGCTGCTCTAGTACTGACTGTTTGTTCTGTCCCACCATTTGTTTGGGGGTGATGACTAGAACTCAGGCCCTGGTCTATCCCCAAAAGGTCCAAAAAGGCCCTCCAGAACTTGGAGGTGAATTGGACTCCCCTGTCTGAAATTATACATTGTGGGGCTCCATGCAGACGACAGACATGGTGCAAGAATAGTTTTGCTAGAACTTTGGCGGTTGGGATCTTCTGACAAGGGATAAAATGGACCTGCTTGGAAGGGTCAGTCACCACCCAACTAACAGTATTTCCTGTGCTTTCGGACAATTCCACAATAAAGTCCATGGAGATCTCTCTCCAGGAGCTTGCGACTGGCTACAACAGGCCAGGCATTTTTCCCTGCCTTCATATTGCTGCCGCACAGGTGGGGCAGCTGGCAACATAACTCTCCATGTCCTTTTTGATGGAGGGCCACCAAAACTGTCTCTTCGGTAGCTGTAGTGTTTTTACAAATCCAAAGTGTCCAGCCATCTGTGATCGTGGCAGGTTTGCATAGTCTTTAGTCTCTGGCTAGCTGGGACATATAGCTTACCCCTACCCAGGCCAGTCCCTCTAGTATGGAACAGAGGTTTTGTGACTGAGGAACCAGTCATCTTTCTCTAAGGCTTATTTAAACTTTGCCGTAGCAATGGTGTCTAATGATGGGGTGGTTTTTGACCGCACCCTCATGGTTACTGGTGCTGCTAGCTGCTGTGTAGGGAGCATAGGTCTAACTACTTCCGTTTTTAAGCTATTGTGTTGTGCTAGTCTCAACAAAGAGTCCACTAAAAAGTGCTTCCCCCCTGGCAAACAGCAGAGGGTAAAATTGAAGCACTGGAAGTATTGGACCCACTGTGCCTGCTTAGGGGATAGCTTTCTCAGGGTCTTCAGCGCTTCCAGATTTTTGTGATCAGTCCAAACCTGGAAAGGGATTTTACTCCCTTCTAGGAAATGTCTCCATGTGAGAGGAGTTCATCTCACAGTGTAAGCCTCCTTCTCTCATACCACCCAGCGTTGTTCTGTCTCAGTTAATTTCTTGGAGGTGTACATGAAGGGCTGTAGTTGCCATTTTTTGTTTTCTTGGAGTAGAACAGCACCTATGGCTACATTGCTAGCATTGACTTCAATGACAAATCACTCTCCCCATCACAAACTTACTGAATAAGCGGATAAGCCCAGCCAGCCGCTGAAGTGGATCATGGAATGTCAAGCTGCATTTGAAAAACTAAAGTGACTTTTTTCCGCAGTGCTGGTATTAAGACACCCCGAGGGGAAGCAGTTTTGGCGGGGCTCTCCTCATGACCATTTGGTGGTGGCTGAGGTGATCACCACCATCTCGGTAGAGCCAGCCGCCCCCGTGGTTGCATCAGTTGTAGCCAACTCACTCTTGCCACCTGTGGCTTCCTTGAGCCAGTCCTTACCTCTCCCTCTGCGTCGCTCAGATTTTGCCTTCAGGTCTTATAAAGCTTCGACCATAAAGTGCATTGCCCATTTCAGGATCTGGTTGGCTGGGTCCTGCTCCCCTTCGATTTCTTCATCGTCACAGAGCACTTCCATTTCACGCCTCCAGTTTGGTTTTCAGCTGCCTCAGGTGAAGGTTACCCATTGAGCTCTTCCATCCCAGTCTTCCTTTTTCCCCATGCCGACCACCTCAACCTTGTAGATTCCTCCATGGCAACTGTCTTCTCCATCCATCCAGAGGAACTCTCTTCGGGGTGAGTCTTGGTGACAGACTCTCCCCAGAACTCAGATTTGTCCTGCTCACTGCCATGGAGCAACATAGCATGTTCAGTCCCCAGAGTAGGGCAGACACCTCTCTGGTTTTAATACTTTGCAGATCTTGCCTAATGTAAAGTCCTGTCTCAGCTAGTGCTCCCAAGCAGAACTCTTGAAACAGGCATTGTTTCAAACAGGAACTTTTATTGAGAGTCAGTGAAAGCAGAAAGACAAGTCAAGATCTAAAGAGTTCCCATGTGAAATGCTACATTAAAACATCCCTTTTTCCAAACCCCTCCCTAGACCCCAACTGTCCAGTTCATTTCCAGCCAATCTACAGGAATGAAATTGTTATGGGAACCTGAGTGATAAGGGATGGTACCCAGGTGTAGCCTCATCTTTGCAATGGAGTGGAGATAAGACAGATGGTCCCTGGCACATTCCTCCCCCTTCTTCACACCAAAAGGAATACATTAAAGATGGAGAGAACAAAGGAAATACATCCGCTAATGCTAGCTCCCCCAAGCAAGTGAAACCTTCCCCTTCCCACCAGAATGGCAGAGCCCCGAAAAGGTGAAATAGAGGGGATCTGACAAGCTGCCTCCATCAACTTGCTATATCTCTGTGCCTCATAAAAGTGTCTGCTTGCTTCAACTGAGCAACTGGGATAACGTTCATGTTTTAGATGAATTTGCAGAATATATATTCTTCTTGTACACTTCTGGCATTCTTTCTTCATCTTGAAATCTGAGTGTACTCTATCATGATGAAGAGCACAGGACTTCGAACAAGGAGAAAAGATGCACCCAAATTTTAACTGGGGAACCTCATGGTCTAAAATCAAATGCTCAATCACTGGGCTATAATACTAATGAAAGAACCAGGGATAGGTTTTTGGAAAAAATTATGCTAACTTTGGAAGGAATGAAGAAAGTATAGAGAAATAGTTTAGGCTGTTCAGGTAAGTGAAAATGGCTATGTAAAACAGTGATTCTCTGTTCATAGGAGATAAATGAATATAGATATGAACAAAGCCTAACTGAATTGACAAGGACCGGGAAAGCAAAAAGACATTGAGAGATGGATGGACTGATTTTTTAAAAAATAAAATACAATGCCAGGATAGAGTGGTATGGAATGGTTTCAGTAGTGGGATTCAGCCAGTTCGCACCACTTCGGCAGAACCAGTAGCTAATTTTTTGTTGCCCAGGCCCAGAATGGACTTCTGGAAATGGCATCCACACAGAGAACTGGTTGTTCACATATTTGAATCCCACCACTGAACAGTTTAGTGACTGGTGTCATTGTAATTTAAATTTACCTATTTCTTTTTCTTATGTCATGTCCTTAATTTATGCCCTTGCTGACAGAATGTTGATCTACTTCATCACGGGTGGCCATTCCTTGGCCATATAGATGTTGCTGAGCTACAATTTCTAGCAACCATTGATTGTTAAGCTATGAGAGTTCAAATTTTGAATTTTTAAGTCTATTGTGCTAGATAAATCTCTTTTCCCCGCCCCAATATGCTCAGTGCATGCATTTTACACTGAATCACTTGTAAAAACGGTAGTTATATGCTTTTAAACAAATGAATAATCTGTTATTAGTCAAGTAGAATAGTAACTTCTTGGTTCTCTTTTCCTTAAATGTCCATCAGCAACAATATTATCTTATCTTCAACATTTAGAGGATTGATAAGGTTACATTCACTTGTTCTCTTCTTCCTCAAACTTCAATTTGACAGTTGAATTAGGAAGTTTGCTCATTGGGAGGAATCCATAAATATAATTGCTATTCATGGCAGGAAAAAAACATGTATTGCAAAAAACCTGCATAGAAATCTTTATGTTTTGAATTTATCAAAAAAGGCCATTTGTTTTCTATGCAAAAATCTATAGGCAGCATTGAAGAACACCTTATGGTAGGTTACTGAGTACATCAGTGGAAATTTGAATGAAGGCTCATATAATAATTATGTGAAGTACATTTGATAATATGAGTACAAAACTTAAAGATAAGGATGTGAACAAAGGGAGATCAAAAAGATTGCCGCGTACATTATTACTTGATCCAGACGTGCAGCGTAAATTGTTAGATGTCTTCAGATGGGTGAGCTTTCTTGATGTGGATGTGATTATATATCACCAAGATATCATAGGCACCATACAATTAATCTGCAATCAGGAACTATTTTAAAAGGTAATGCTTACATATCTGAATTTTCTATTCAGCTTATATTGCATTCAACCTTAATTTCAACTAAACAAAAAAGTAACAGTAATAAATAGATGAATGCATCATGAAGCTTCATAATGCTGTTTAATAAAAGGGAATTAATCACATAATTGTCATAAACCTATTTTCAAACAGCAATCTATCAGAAGAAAATTATGCATTTGTAGTTATTGACCTTTCATTTCAACATGACTGATATATAATTAGACTAGTTTTGTGAAAAATAATAGTTAATTAATAGAACATATTTTACTTTAATTGTTTTGGGATTCTTTTTTGTATCTAAATTTTTTATTCTATATGTAGGATACTAATATATGCACAATACAATAGTAAGTTTTAATGTTTAAAACTAAATGCACTTTGTTTTTTATATTGTCATCCAAGTGATGTTTTCATTTCTTTTTAAAATCGGAGACTTTGCAGATCAGAAAGTAACAACGCCTATAAAATACCTCAACCTTTTTGTAGAACTGTATTGTACATACTATAGAGAAGCAAGGGCATACCCTGGAATTAGATTAATTGGGACTCTCATAGAATTAATGAGGAAAAGGGATTTTAGCTTCTGAGGATATACATTCTAAAGATCCAGTATACTATTTTATTTTATACCAATTTGTCAGATAAACTATAGTGCATTTGTGAATGTGTGTGTGTGTAGTTTTCTACAGGATCACAGATCTATTTAATTAGAACATATTATCATCTTCCCAGGAAAGTATGCAATATGTGGAGATTTCCCATACAAAAAAAAAAGGATGCAAAGGAAAGGATTATATTACACTTGCCTCTTTTTTCTTTGACTGAATCCTCCTTTTAAAGAGTGGGCTACTCTTTAAAAAGAGTAGTATTTTAAATCAAAAGATACTGTGCTGATTTATATGTTAATTATCAAATTATGTGTGTGGATCTGTGAAAAGAAAAAGTAGAAGAAAGGCAAGCAAAAAGAAAATATTTCTCTCTGATTGTACCATAGATTTTTTTTAGTTCAATCAAAAGTGAGTATAAATTCAGTGTACAATCAAGTGCATATCTGGAAGCTGTTGTATTTCTCAGTAATACATTGTAAGCACATTCAAATAAACAAAATAGACATCAGGATGAACATACTGCTGTAAATAATGTAAGATACATATACATCTGTCTTGTATTTACATAGTACTTTGCATCTGGATGACTAATGTGGTGTGTGTGTGTCTCCCTGTTTGTACATTTTTGTAAATGTAAATTGCATATCAGGAAACTGGTTTGATGTAATGGTTAAGGCATCAGACTATAAACTGGGAGAATGTGAATTCAAGTCCTGCCTTAGGCATGAAGCTGCCTGGGTGACAGTCTCTCTCAACCCAAGAAGAAAGCATTGGCAAACTACTTCTGAAATTGTGCCAAGAAAACTGCAGGGACTTACCCAGGCTGTTGCCAGGAATCAACACTGACTCAGAGGCACACAAAAAAATACAATCTTAGATTATTTGTCTAACAATAATACTTCCACCATCAATGCGTAGATTTGTTTTCATTAAATTCATTAACAGCTGTCCATTCCAACATATTGTGATACCCAGCTTACCTAGCACTGTATTTACTCTAGCTCTGACTAAATAGTAAACTTTAGGATTGCTAGTTTGCTAACTAACAAGCTCTGATCAGCTTAGAAATAGAAATGTTTTCAGGAGCAGAAGAAATAGTTGGATGTATGCATTGAGCATTGTAGAAGCAATCCACATTTGACATTTATTTATTATTCAGAAACAATAAACAAGCAGAACAAACAACCAGTAAGTTTAAAATAGAAGCTTTTTAGTAGAAAATCACTGTCAAAAATCATCTTATTTATTCCAGACATAGCTTAGTCTGGCTTGGTCTACATAGTAGGCTAAGTACTGGTAATTAAAATACGCTCAGGATCATCATTAATAAGTGCATGTGCTCTCAAAAGAGCTGCCTCTTTCTTCCAACATTCTACCCCAATCTAAATCCCTGCTTTTCCCACCCTTCTTTCCCATCTTCTCATACACAAAGAAGTAACTACCTACACAAGGAAGAGCCGGGGCTATAACTACTTGTCTTAACCTCCACTGAACAGTTTCTACCTTTACCCAGCAATTTCTGTAATGGAAAAAGTGATTGCTTAAATAGTTAATAATCAGACACTCAGCAGTTTGTGAGTTAAATGAGAGGCCAATGGACCTCTGGAATATAAAAACAGATTTGTAACTAGACATGTTGAGAAGAAGAATCTTCATTGTGGCTCAATGACCATTTGGTCCAGTTTCTGAACATGCAAACTGGTTGTCAAGTGTATATTACAAATGAAACTTGCTTAATAGAAATTATTCAAGATTCATTTTAAGGAATGAATGCAATATACAAGAAGACTATGTAAAATGTAATTGAATACTTAAAGGATGACCTAAGCACACAAAATATAATTATTACTAAATATATTGTTCGTACTTGGACTATGTAGTCAATTCTAAAAAAAAAGAAATATTTTTTGCACAATTTATATTTACCTCTTATATGAACCAACCATTCATACTTCTACTTGGGTGATATAAATGCTGTTTATGGTAAGCTATGGTAAATGTTTATTGAAATATTCTTCCACCAGGGTGAAGTGGAGCCACTCTCCTGGCCTTTCAGAAGGATATGAAGACCTTGCTTTGCCAACCTCATGAACCTTGCCAACTTTGCTTTGCCAAATGGCATGAAACTCTTGGGTAGTTAGTGCCTTGAAGGCACTTCCCCATCACTTTAACTTTTAACTTATCGTTTTTTACCTGGTTCCCACTTGATTGATGTATTATATTTTATATGGTTTTTATGCTTTTACCTGCAAACCACCCAGAGACACTTTGAGAATGAGACTGACAGTACTTAAATTTAATAAATAAAATAAATATCTTGCTGCTCAAAGAGGCATAGCCAATTCTAACACAAATGGATGCAAGAATGTAACTGGAGTTACATAGATAATTTCTAACTCAGTATGGATATCCTTGTGTATAAGCAAATGCCTGACTAGAGCTAACATATTTAAGGTCTAGGTATTGAATGTAATCTAAAGGCTCATCATGTTATAAACATATGCTGTAAACCAGCATTATATAATAGTTTCTCCAATAATCCACAAAGTGGAGACAAAGGTTTACAGCTAAGCATAGTTACAAAGCAAACTCCTTTTCCCCACCCTCATGTTTAAATACTCTATGTAAAGTTTAAAAAAAAACCTACAAATACAATTCACTTCCCACTATGAAAATATGTAAGTAATATTCTAGATCTTGCTTAATGATTAGCTATCCATTGCACTGGTGTATAGTTGTTTAATACTGACCATTCTCATAGATAATGACAGTGCCAACATAATCTGTGGTCTTCGGGGTTGGCATGATACAAAAATTATAATTAATTAAGATTTATGTTGAACTCTGTCATCTAAATTATAAATAACATATCACCTCTTGTAAAATCCATTCTTGGCTAAAAAGGTGAGCCAACGTAATCAGAAAGCAGTTTTTATACATGTTAAACTTTAACAAACACGTTACAAAAATATTTGTTAAACTTTTGTTTCCACTCAATTGTGTATGATTCTCAGAAAGTGTCTGGAAAGGTTCCTGTGATTTTCTTGGCAAGGTTTTTCAGAAGTGGTTTGCCATAGCCTGTTTCCTAGGGCTGAGAGAAAATGAGTGGTCCAAGTTAGGCTTTGTGCCTAAAGCAGCAATAGAACTTACAGTATCCCTGTTTCTGCCCTGATGCCTTAACCACTACACCAAGCTAGCACTTATTAAACAGCTTAAAACATGCTTTTTCTCAAGATGATGATTATGTCACTTCTAAATATAAGAATTATATTTTTGGATATTTTTTCTTTATAACTAAAATTTGTGACATTCCTTTTTTTTTTTTGTAATGAAAAGTTAGATTAGGTTGTCTCAACTTGCCCCAAGACATCCAAAAGAATGCAGCTTTATTGTGACAGAGAAGCATAAATAAATAAATACTATGTGCCAACCTTCTCTTCAGGTAATTATAAGTGTTTATGAGTTTGTGCCTTGAATGAAATGAAATTCAATGAAATGATATAAGCATTTCTAAACTTCACCAAACCTGAAGCCTCCAGATGGCAAATAAAAAAATAAAATTCCAGTGAAATAACTGAAACAATATCAATACACACAGAGACACTTAAATACCTATTCTATAATGTTATTCTATCCTATAATGGTATTCCCAATCACTTTGGGCCACAGGATAACATTTCCTAGAATATAGGCAACACATAGATTTGTGCATAGTTTAAAATGTGTAAGTCATGATTTTACAAAAAAAAAATGTTTCAGGATTTTAAGGGCTTGAATGTTTATAAATATATTGCTATATTGCATTACTGTTAAAAAAACTCAAACCCAACTAATTTGTCTGTTTTCTCTCATAAAACACTGGCAACCACTGTTCCTGACCATCATGTGTTTAGTTCTCCTAACTGTTTACAAATATCTATAACCAAGTCTAGAAAGTGTGAGATCATGTCCCATCGCACATCCCACAAGACTTATTTAAACTGAACATATTTTCAATTCTACAAAATATCCTGGGTTTAAAACTGTTATTTGTATTGTAACAGTGCTTCTGATTTAGCTTCATTAAAACCCCGAAGACCTGGTTCACTTTGAAGATGCCTCTTTGGATATCATCCAGGGAACTTTTTTTAGAAAAGAAATGGTGGCAAGGTCAGACATATAATCCAGTCTAGCTTGAAAAATGAAAGAATATCTCAGAAGACAACAGCACTAACATTCTTACTATTGCAAGAAATTTGTGTGGATGAGTGCATGAAGTTAGCAGGAGTTTAAGAAGACTGAATAATTTTCTGCTTGGACTAGTTCTCAGTCTTCTAAATTATAGTCGTGCATATACAATAAACACTGTATATTTGACTCTTTCATTCCTTCAGAATACTGATCTTGATTTATCAAGGAAATATTTGTCTCAATCAAGCCATTAATTTTTTTTACAGAAGCTGTTGAAGATATTACTGGGCAGATTTATTCAATCAAAATGAAAAGCTTGGATTATCATGCCTAGAAAAATAAAATCAGTGGGTAAAATTTATTATATGTGGTGATTATTTTTAATCCATAAACATAACATAGAAAGTTCAGACAAATCAGCAGCTACAAGCCTACTTGTAGAACTGCTTTTTAAATCCCTAATCTGGAACAGAAAAACCCTGTCACTGGTCATCTCCAGCAACCATCCTGGCTATGTAACCTATAGGGAGTTTCCAGCACTGTACAGATAGTCCTTGACTTACAATAGCTCACTTAGTGACCATTCAAAGTTACAATGGCACTGAAAAAATTGACTTATGAGTGTTTTTCACACTTACAACTGCTGCAGTATTCCCACTGTCACGTGATCGAAATTCAGATACTTGGCAACTGATTCATATTTATGATGGGTCATGTGATCGCCATTTCCAACCTTCTGACAAGTAAAGTCAATGGGAGAACTAGATTCACTTACAGTAACAACCATGTTACTAACTTAACAATTGCATTGCTTCATTTAACATTTAACAATTAACAATTAACAAATTCACTTGACTGTCTTGCTTAACAACAGAAATTTGGGGCTAAATTATGGTCGTAAGTCGAGGACTACTTGTAGTTTTGAATTCACATATCAAAATTGACCAACTGCTCTACCATGCTATTAACTTGTTCCTGTACACCCATGGCATGCATCAACAGCTGTAGCAGGAGATCTTTGGACAATCAGGAAAACTTTGTATCCTGAATGCTGACAGCCACCAATTTTTTACATGTTCCCCATTTGCCAGAGTGAAAAGAAAAAAAAAAGCAAAATATCCACAGTAGTATATTGTGGGTTTGAGCCACGGGATACAGAATGAAAACTAGCTTTAGTTAAAAACATAGATGAGTATTTAATAAGGTTTTCTTTATTTTTTCTTTATTTTATTATTATTTTATTCTTAATTGTTGCAAGGTATTCTGAACACTGATTTGGTGCTAGAGTCATAGGAAATAAAGTTTTGTAAAAAAAAAAAAAAAGCTAAAATAAGGAAGGGTTCTGAAACCTGAAGGCCCAAGGCTGACACAGTTCCTGGAAGCTTGCATATATCCCTAGATATGCCCCTTGAGACCTCCAAATATTGTAACCAATTTGTCATTTTTAATACATGAAAGGGAATCAGGTCAAAAGCGTGCATGTGTTTTATATACTGAAAGGGACTTCCGCTGGAACCATGGTGACCTGCTGGTAGCATTCCCCCTTTGGTCTGCTGCCGATTCTCCATGGATTTGTACTTAGAGTTATTTTCTAAGTCAGAAGAAACTTCCCTGGGAAAGGGGAAGTTCTGGAAATTAAACCTTTTGTTCCCCTGGATGGCTGGATGTTCACACAGAGCTTCTTGAAGAAGTAATCAGGTGAGCCTCTGGCTGGGGGTGGGGCAATCAAAAGCATTTTCATCATGGAAGAACCTGTAGTTTAAAACAGATAATAAAGTCTGCCCTGTCTCCTAGAACACTAGCTTTCTGCATATTTACCTTTTGCTCTAAAGGAGGCTCCCTTTGGTTGCAGCCTGCTTTTCCTTTTTGTTGAAATATCGTCATTTCTGAAGCTTTGGGATTATAAGATGGCAAGGAGATGAGTTGTTATAACTGAGCCAAAATAAAAAAAGCCGGAAATCATTGTGGAAACTATCTTAAAAACTTTTGGATTTAAATTTTCTAGATGATTTTATCATCATCTTTAACTGACTCTGCTGAACTTGAATGCATTTGGGTCAATATAAAAGGGGGAAAAACGACATTATCACAGGTATATACTACAGGCCACCCAACCAAACAGAGGAAATACATGAACTTTTTGGTAGTCAGCTAACTAAGGTATGTAGGAAGCATATCACAATAGTAACGGGGGACTTTAACTACCCTGACATCAACTGGGAGACAAACTCTGCACCAAGTGGAAGATCAAACAGATTCCTTGCAAACCTACCAGACAATTTTGTCTCCCAAAAAGTAGAGAAGGGAACTAGAGGATTAGCCATTTTGAATCTAATTCTCACTAACAGAGATGAAATGATAGAAGGTATTGAAGCCACAGGAACCTTGGGAGGAAGTGATCATGCAATATTGGAATTCAACATTATGGAAGCACAAGCAATAGAACACATTCAAACTAGAGTCTTGAACTTTAAGAGAGCTAATTTCAATAAACTTAGAGAGGGCATGGGAAGGATTCCATGGATGAGAATCCTCAAGAGAAAAACAACTCAAGAAACTTGGGAAATTTTGAAAAGTGAGATAATAAAAGCCCAGTCCAGCACAATACCAACAAAGAGGAAAAATAACAGCTCTCAAAAGAAACCAGCATGGGTGCATAAAGAACTCTCTGATAAATTGAAAGATAAAAAGGACAAGTATAGAAAGTGGAAAGAGGGGCACATAACTAAGTCAGAATATCAGCAAATAGCCCGAGCCTGTAAAGATGAAGGGAGGAAAGCTAAGGCTCAAAATGAATTAAGGCTTGCGACCAAAGTCAAAAATAACCAAAAAAGCTTCTTTTAACATGTAAAAAACAAGAAAAAAGTGAAGGAAATAATTGGTCCATTAGTGGGGGAAAGTGGCAAAAAGGTGACAAGCAACTGGGAGAAAGCAGAACTATTTAACTCGTTTTTTGCATCTATCTTTACACAAAGGGAAAAAACAGACCAACCTACCAAAAATAGTGCCATAAAAAACAGAATAGAAACGCAAGTTAAGATAAGCAAGAAAACGGTAAGTGAGTACCTGTCCAGCCTAGACAAGTTCAAATCACCAGGACCAGATGGATTACACCCCAGGGTTCTCAAGGAACTGGCAGATGTGATCTCAGAACCACTGAACTATATTTTTCAAAGATCCTGGAGCACTGGGAAACTACTGGAGGACTGGAAAAGAGCTGATGTAGTTCCCATCTTCAAAAAAGGAAAAAAATGGATCCAGGAAATTACAGACCTATCAGCCTGACCTCAATATCTGGGAAGATTCAGGAAAAGATAATCAAACAACGAATCAGCGAACACCTAGAGGCAAACAAAGTCATTACTAAAAGCCAACATGGGTTTGTCAAAAACAGATCATGCCAGACAAATCTTATTACATTCTTTGACCAAGTGACAAAATTAGTGGATCAGAGGAATGCTATGGATATAATTTACTTGGACTTCAGTAAGGCATTTGATAAAGTAGATCACAACCTACTACTCGATAAGATAGAAAAATGTGGGTTAGACAGCATCACCACCAAATGGATTCGTAGCTGGCTGACCAGCCGTACTCAGCGTGTGGTCCTCAATGGAACCGCATCTACATGGAGGGAAGTATGTAGTGGAGTGCCCCAGGGCTCTGTTCTGGGCCCAGTGCTCTTCAACATCTTCATCAACGATTTGGACGAGGGGATAGATGGGGAAATCATCAAATTTGCAGATGACACCAAGCTGGCAGGAATAGCAAACACTCCAGAATGCAGGCTTAGGATACAAGAGGATCTGGACAGACTTGAACACTGGGCGCTATCTAACAAAATGAAATTCAGTGGTGAAAAAAGTAAGGTTCTACATTTAGGCAAGAAAAACCAAATGCACAGCTATAGTAGTAACTTGCTCAATAGTAGTAACTGTGAGAGGGACCTCGGAGTCCTAGTGGACAACCATTTAAATATGAGCAAGCAGTGTGCTGCAGCTGCCAAAAAGGCCAAAACAGTGCTGGGTTGCATTAACAGAGGAATAGAATCAAGATCACGTGAAGTGTTAATACCACTTTACAATGCCTTGGTAAGGTCACACTTGGAATACTGCATCCAGTTTTGGTCACCGCAATGTAAAAAAGATGTTGAGACTCTAGAAAGAATACAGAGAAGAGCAACAAAGATGATTAGGGGACTGGAGGCTAAAGCATATAAGGAAAGGCTGCTGGAACTGGGTATGTCTAGTTTAATGAAGAGAAGGACGAGGGGGGACATGATAGCAGTATTCCAATATCTCAGGGGCTGCCATAAAGAAGAGGGAGTCAAGCTATTTTCCAAGGCGCCTGAAGGCAAGACAAGAAGCAATGGATGGAAACTAATCAAGGAGAAAAGCAACCTAGAACTAAGGAGAAACTTCCTGACAGTTAGAATAATTAACCAGTGGAACAACCTGCCTCCAGAAACAGAGAATGCTCCAACACTGGAAGTTTTTAAGAAGAGACTGGACAGCCATTTGTCTGAAATGGTATAGGGTTTCCTGCCTGAGCAGGGGGTTGGACTAGATGACCTCCAAGGTCCCTTCCATTTTTATTATTATTATTATTATTATTATTATTACTTCTTTGTTGAACCTTTTTATTTCTAAAATAAGACTATTTAAATGGTATTTTGATTCCACTGTAAGGAGGGGAAGAAACAGTTCAGATTTTACTTGTATCTGATTGGTCCAGCTCCTTGCTTAAGAAAAAGTTTTCTGTGCAGCTTACAGTATATTACAGTGGTGTTGTTTGATGTTATATATGTTAACAGCAGCAAAATTAATTTATACACAAAAATGGATAGATATTTTGACTCCTACAATGGATGAATGGTTGCAAAGTTGATAGAGTTAGCAGAGATGGCCAAATTGACTGCTTTGATCAAAGAAAAAAATTCAACTACTTTTGTTTCTACTTGGAAACCGCTTCTGGACTTTATGTTTAAGGTGGAAAAAAATGAAACTTTGATTTTGAGTTTTAACAATTAATAAGTTTGTTGTTATAGAAATGGCTATTTTATATTATTATGTAAAAGTAAAAGTTGAGCTAGAATCTGGGCCCATACCCCATTTCTCTAACCACTAAACCTGAAGATGGCCTGTGAATCATTTTTCAAGAATGTTTATTTATTTATTTTATTTATTTTATTTGGGTTTGTATGCCGCTCCTCTCCAGGGGACTCGGAGTGGCTAACAACATATATATAACAGTGAAGTACCATAAAAAACCCAAACAAATATATCTAAAAAAAATCAATAAAAAAACACACATTCAATTCAACAATCAACCACAGTCATCCCCAGGCCTGCCGGCAAAGATGAGTTTTTAGATTTTTCCGGAAGGCCGGGAGAGTCGGAGAAACGCAGACTTCAGGGGGCAGTTGGTTCCAGAGGGCGGGCGCCACAATAGAGAAGGCCCTCCCCCTAGGGCCCGCCAAATGACATTGTTTCGCTGATGGGACCCGGAGGCCAACCCTGTGCGCTCTCACCGGTCGTAGAGAAGTATGTGGCAGAAGGCGGTCCCGTAAGTATCCTGGTCCCATGCTATGAAGGGCTTTATAGGTGATAACCAACACCTTGAATTGGGCTCGGAGACCAATAGGCAACCAATGCAGCATGCGGAGTGTTGGTGAAATGTGGGCACAACACGGAAGGCCCACAACTGCTCGCGCAGCTGCATTTTGCACTAATTGTAGTCTCCGAACACTCTTCAAGGGTAGCCCCATGTAAAGAGCGTTGCAGTAGTCGATCCTCGAGGTGACAAGGGCATGTGTGACTGTGAGAAGAGACTCCCGATCCAAGTAAGGACGCAACTGGTGCACCAGGTGAACCTGGGCAAATGCCCCCCTCGCCACAGCTGACAAATGATGATCCAATGTCAGCTGTGGATCGAGGAGGACTCCCAAGTTGCGGACCTTCTCTGAGGGGTTTATAGATTCACCCCCCAGGGTAACGGAAGGACAGATAGAAGTGTCCTTGGGAGGCATCACCCACAGCCACTCTGTCTTGTCAGGGTTGAGCCTCAATCTGTTAGCACCCATCCAGACCCTCACAGCCTCCAGACACCGGCACATCACCTCAACCACTTCACTGATTTGGTCAGGAGTGGAAATGTACAGCTGAGTATCGTCAGCATACTGATGGTATCTCACTCCATGCCGATGAATGATCTCTCCCAGCGGTTTCATGTAGATGTTAAAAAGTAGGGGGGAGAGAACCGACCCCTGAGGCACCCCACAAGGGAGTGACCTAGAGGTGGACCTCTGACCCCCCACTAACTCCGATTGCGACCGACCAGAGAGATAGGAGGAGAACCACCGTAACACGGTGCCCCCCACTCCTATTCCCCCCAGCCGTCGCAGAAGGATACCATGGTCGATGGTATCGAACGCCGCTGAGAGGTCAAGAAGCACCAGGACAGAGGACTGGCCTCCATCCCGGGCCTGCCAGACATCATCCATCAGAGCGACCAAAGCAGTTTCGGTGCTGTAGCCGGGCCTGAACCCGGACTGCAGAGGCCCCAGATAATCGGCTTCCTCCAGAGACCACCGGAGTTGAAGTGCCACCACCTTCTCAATAACCTTCCCCACAAAGGGAAGTTAGAGACCGGACGATAGTGAGAATTGCTGGATCCAAGGAAGGCTTCTTGAGGAGGGGGCGCACGAGTGCCTCCTTCAAAGGAGCCAAGAAGGACCCCTCCCTCAAAGAAGTGTTGACAATCTCCTGGATTCAGGTACATGTCACCTCCCTGCTAGCAGAAACCAGCCAGGAGGGACACGGGTCCAACAAACAGGTGGCGGAACTCACCGCTCCAATGGCCCTGTCCACTTCATCAGGAGTAACAGTCTCAAACTCGCCCCAGATGACCGGACAAGAGCATGCCCCTGACCCCTCGACTGAATCATTATCAGTCGACTCTGCTATACAATTGGAGTCTAGGTCGGCCTGGATCTGAGCTACTTTGTCTGCGAAACAGTTGTTAAAGTCCTCGGCGCTACCCTGCAAGGGAGGCCCCGGACCCCTCAGGTTAAGGAGGGACCGGGTCACCCTAAACAGGGCGGCCAGGCGAGATTCCGCAGACGCGATCAAAGTGGAAAGATACAAAGATCTTGCCGCCTTAATCGCCTTCAAATAGGCTCTAAAAAATGAGCTCAATCTGGTTCGATCAGATCCGGACCTACTTCGTCTCCATCGCTTCTCTAGACGTCTCTTATGACGCTTTATCCCCCTGAGCTCCTCGGTAAACCAAGGAGACCTCCTGGGGCCAGCACCACCGAGAGGTCGCAAAGGCGCAATCCGGTCAATAGCCCCCTTCACGGCCGAATGTTGACATCACTTCATCTGCATCCTACTGGGAAGAGAGTTTTAATGTTTCCCCTCTTTTGAATTGTGGTCATAGATAAAACTAGATGCTTCCTCAATGATGCAGCTGAAGTTGACATTAGAGATTGAGATCTCAACTCCTATTGGTTACCTTAGACTGCTGCAGGTACAATGTCTCTCCCCAGTTGCTAGGCAATGGCCTCCATAACTAGAGTATTTTGATGGTGGCACAGAAGAGACTGGATGCCTAATATCTGCAAAGCATTTGTCCATATAATTACTTTCCAACTAAAATCAACAGTATTATCACCTAATATAAAGAACCTGTCAAGCATTAAATAGGTTCCATGTATACACAGATTTTTAAAAGATGGTAGACCTGATTTTTAAAAAAAAATAAGGTTTGTTTGTTTGTTTTGCCTTCTTTTACATGGACTGCTAGATTCCTTGGTCTCTTGTGGCCAGCATACCATTTGCAAAGTACTACAGAATGAAGTAAGGCATTTGCAAATAACTAAATTCCAATAACTAAATGCTATGTTCCAGCCTTACAGACAGTCTACATGTAAAGAAGAGCTAACTGAGCGAAATGGAAAAGGACTCCTCTGATGCTCATTGAATTTATGATAGAATCCGCTTTCAAAATAACACTGAACCCACGTATATAAGCACCCCTCATAATGTTATTCAGTGCTTTTTGACATGCTAGTCAAGCATCTGTTAGTCAATAGCCAGAATGGCTATGGAGAGCAGCTTCCACTAACTGCCTTAACCCCACTGCAGATGTTAGCAAGTACTTGGTAGTTGTTTTGGGTTGCCAGAAGATCATGTTTGATACATAAGAATAGCATCAGTTCCTTATGTTATGTTAAGCAACGTATAGTTATTTATGCCACTATTAGGATGGGAGGAATGCATGTTAAATACAGACTTAAAAAAGAGTCTTCTATATGAAATTGTCCTCACAGACAATACATAAATAGACGAATGGATTAACTTGGAATAATGTAATATATTTCAACAATAATACTATAATGCATATTAAACTGGCTGAAACAAAAGGCCTCATTATCCCAGCAATTCAAAACAAAGGCTTGTTATTATGTTATTTCTGGTTCCCAAAATTGTACTTCTCCATATTTGGTTTTTCAACTCACAAATCTATGAAATATGATTTGATAAAAATTTCTACCAAAACAAAAATCTAATGCAAAGACTCAAGAGAGTGTATTTTACTTATTAAAACAATGATAATTAATACAATTTGTTTAAGCAAATTAAAAATTACAGAATCATACAATAAAAGCATTTCAAAAGTTTTCAGTAATAATGCAGGGGATATGTGTGTGTAGAATCACACAATGGTCTTCTTTCTGATACTTTCACCAGGGCTGACTGAAGAAAGGAAAGCAGTTTCACTCCTGTTGTTTATTGATTTTCTAGATTAAGAATCCCAGGGAGAGAATTGTAACAGACAACCATAAAATTATTTTTGGTGTGCTTATTTGCCTTTCCCTTGCATCTATTTGGCCTGTGCCTGTAGACAATTATGCGTTCCAGGCTAGACTCAGGTGCTAATAATGAAGGACAAATAGAATCATATGTGTAAACTTCCCCTTCTGATGAAAATTTATATTAACTTTCTGCCACTGTAAACAGAACTGCATAGCTCAGCGTCCCTGATGAATTGGTGATGAATTCAGTCATTTATATCCCAGGAATCTGTGCATTTATGGGAAAAGATGAAAACCGTCTGTATTGTGTAACCTTGCACTTTTTGAGTAAGAAAAAGAAAACACCAGCCTGTTTAGTTCCTCACTTAAAGTGTGTAAATTTCAACTCAAATATCAGATTTCTGCATGACTCTGTCAGTCTCGACTTTGGGGCTTTATGCCAATATAAACAAGCCAAACAGTGCAGAGTGCAAGTTATCGCTACAGCTGTGAACTTATGCACTCTCTGCCTGCCATAAAAATTGTTATGAATATCTTTACAATACTACAGAATCTTTGTTAGATCCTGTAGTTGGACAGTTTTGACAATTTGGCAGCTCAGGGAGAAAAAGAAATGTGATTAGATAACTTGGTCAGTTTTGCTCAACTTAAAACATTAATTCCCATCTATGTTTTTCCCTTAAAAATATTAGATGCATAAGATTCCTTACATTTTTAAATTAAAATAGTTCATTTGCATAGTCAAATTGCACTACTTTGTGTGTAGAGGGTGGGAGAAAGAAATGGAGATACTTGTTTATTTGATTTGTAATTCATTTTGGTGCAAAACACACTTCTCAAATAAGTAGTATATATATTGTGGGAAGTGTGAGATTTTTAACCTTTTTTTCCTAGAAAGATCTCACATTAACATAAAAACACTAAGTTTCATTAAGCTTGCATTGTATCTCAACAGTTTTAATCTTGTTTTTCATTTTTCATTTATCAATGATAAATATGTAGATTCAGTGCATGCTTCTGCAAACTGGAGCATATTTATTTGTTATGGTTATATTTTGCCTTTCCAAAAAACAAGTTCAAGTTAACTGTAATGCGTATATCTAAAATTTATGGCAAGTTATTTTTGATTTTTAAAAAGATATGCATGTAAATATAAAATATCTTATATCAAAAATAACCATTAATGGAAATACGTTTATTAAAAACAGAATATTTTTGTTGCATTTTTTCTTTATCTCCTTCTAAATATCTTCCTCATGAAATGCCTAATACCCTTATAAATTAACACTGAAATGTTCAATCACACATTATTTCCTTAAAAAGGAGGGAATTACAAGTTTCTATTACATACCAACTTGGTACTTTATTTTTAATGAATATTCTCATATTATGTATCCTTATCCATAAAAAATACAAAATATAAAGATTAGTACTAGAACTAATTTGTTATTTGGAATTATACTAAGTACATACTGAAAATGTGTTTTCCATTTCAAGAGTCTCAAATATTAAGTAGCTAAATTGCTTGTATTTGAAAAGACAACAGCCTATATAGTCCATGTCTCACTATCTATGAGATTATACCTTTTCATGATATACTTTATCTCAAAGTTGTCAGTGGCTATTCCCATTATGCTGTGTGCATAACCTTTTAGTAAACTGAAGAAGATACAGTTATCTTCTTTTCTGACATCTATCAACATCTATCAATCAACATGTTTTCATGTAATTTATTCAAGGCAAATAGCAGTTCCTAAGGCTAGTGAACCACAGCAGTATCTGAGTGATTTTGATTATGGAGTGATGTGCACTGCTTAGGTGAGAAATGAAAAATGCAGACTACTGTTGATAAAGATGTAACTGAAACAGGAAGTAGAACTGAGAGACCAAAAGATATATTTAAAAACTTCATAATCACTAACCTTTTTAAACTAGATAAAAATGAGCATTTTACAATTATCAGCTGATGAACTTTTAAATACAATAGTTTACTATTTGTTTATGTGAAAATGCAGGATAGCTTTGTAGGTCTAATCCATATTCTTGCCACTGAATCAAGAATGTAAATTAAGACAAAATGATTCTTTTTCAATTTCATGCTGAAGTAGCTCAAGTTAGTGGATGTAATTTCTCCTAACAAGAAAAATTTATCACTGTACAGCTCACTCAATTATGTCCTATAGTGAATTGCAATACATATTTATGGAACTGAAAGGATAAAAAGATTGATAAATGTGGCGAAGGAACAGATCTTTTAACTAATTTTGAAAAGGCAATCTCAATTAAATTACTTCAAAATATTTAAACTTCAAAACATATTGAATAACCAACTTAACGCAATTAAAGGATGTCATTTGCGTTTATATGAAACTATTTTCTTGTAACTGTGCCTATTTCTTGGAGAATGCAACAAAGGGTATAGTATTAAAACATATTTTGATTATTCTTTCAATGCAATTCTGTGCATATATACTTGGAAAGAAGATACACAAAATTTAATAGGACTTAATGCATTCCCTAAATTATGTATATAAAGGGTTGTTTAGAAAAAATATTATCTTTGTGGAATGCATTTTAGCTACTTTAGATAATATGAATGAATGAATTCCACAAATCTTTAGGATGGCTAAACCCCATTATAAGGATTATTTATGCTTGTATTTCTGAGAAGACAATAGTTTTTGGAAACCAAACATGGTTTTGATTAGTGCTTTTGTTTCCTTCTTAAAATATCAGTTATATTGAATTAAAAAAACAAACTAATGGCCCTGAACCAGAAGTACATTTGTATATCACATGGAAATGATTTCTTTTCTAGTGAAAATGTTGTATCACAAATAACTATAGGAATGCAACCTGAATCTGAGCATACAAACAATTGCTTCTTTCATTATTACATAATATAAATGTTACAACATATCATAAACACATTCTCACATTTAATGTTTATGCTTAAATATGTTATAAATTGAAACTGTTTTGCTAAATAACACTACTTTCGCTGATTATTAGTCACCCTGAAGAAAAACTATAGTATACATGTTATAAAATAAAATTATTTGCAAGCTACCTTATCTGAATGCTAAGGAATTTGTTTTCAAATCAATATGCTTGGCCTAGATGAAAGTCCCACTCCATTTGTGTTTCATTTATTTATTCATTATACATACAATTTAGAAACTAGACAACCCATAATAACTCTGGGAAACTTACAATTTTAAAAGATAAGAACAATACAAAAACCTAAGGAAAAACATGAACAGCCCAAGGTACCTGTCTATTAAACAGGTACTCATCTATCACCCCATCCCAAAGACTATCCAAGCCTTTAATACTTCTTAAATGTTATTAAAAGTTAACAGGATCGCTGAGGGGACTATCATTCAAGAGAGCAGACACCCATGAAATGGAAGTATAAGGATCTAGAACCTGCTATATGATGTTACTTAATTAATGGGACTTGAAGTATGCTAATTCTGCCTGATCTCACAGGACAGAGGAACAACTGGAGATAATTTCTCAAACAACTACCGGTAGGTCATAGGTATGATGGACTCTATATGTGAATAACTACCATTCTGAATTGCACTAGAAGCCAACCAGTAGACAGCACAGCTTATGGAATAGTGGAATTATATAAGCAATACATGGCACCTCCATCACTGCCTTGCTATATTCTGAACATTAGCTTTCAGGTGATCTTCAAGAGTACAGTAATCAGGCATGAGTGATTGGTGTGAATGACTAAGGTGAAAGTGAGTTTAAAATTATACTTCAAAGTTTCTATGTAAGATTTTGTACTTGAATGTTAGACACACATTTTTATCAGACATTCTATCTGGTCCACATTTCAAATTCTATTTTAAAAAAAAAATAATAATAAACACCAATGAATTTTATACTCACCCAAACATAAAATGTGTTACTTATTCCAGTAGTATGAAAAAGGACAGGGAGTTTTGTTTTTGTCCATAATTTGTCAGACACAAATTCCAAAATCTCACTCCAGCTTTTACTTATTTAGAATAACATCAAATTCCAAATAATTAATTTCCCTGAGATTGTTCTCTCCTCATCCTCAATGATGATCTATGTGGTGAGCTATGATACATGAAAATACTGACATTGTTCTGTTCTGTGCGTTGGTAAGGCATTGAGACGAGGCAGGAGTAACAACAGTTGCTTCTTTATTCAATCTCTAACAGAACAACACAAAATGGTGCGGATCCCTTTTATACCCCCTTACAGCATCAACCAATCAATGCAATGTATCTTTCCTGCCTTGCGCATGGTCAATAGGCTGGAGACAGCCTGTCTGGCCCGGGCAGCCACATGGTCTGCCTGGGTCTCTCTGCAGCTTCCTGCACCTGCTGTGTCAATCACAGCACAGGACATAACACCCCTCCCCTCTTATTTCAAAACATATAGCGTACTATTTTACATTACTACAAATCTAACACCTTTTCAATTCTTTTGAGTGTGTTCTTATTTCTAAGGAACACTTAAGCCTGCCCACCTACTAACAGGAACTTCACATAGTCCTGCAAATACTAGGTGGGCCTCTGGCCCGCTCTGACCTTCTTGGAGCGGTTGCAAGTGCCCGGTCTACAAGCTCACCTGCCAGGCTCGGCAGACCGGGACTTTGATGTCCACTAGGTACAGGCAAACCCACATCATGCTAATTGGCCAGGTCTTGTAAACACAGACGAGAGTTCCTTGGTGGGGTGGAATTCCCCAGATCCACGACAGACCCCTCTTGGGAGCACTGTCCCGTAGGCACAAGGCCAGCAGATGGAGTGGCCTGAACAGCCGGTTGCATGCAATGTCCCATGGACCCAGTGCCAGAGTCAGGAGCCGCCTCATTGGCAAAACCCCTATGTGCCATGTGCAAACCCCCATTTCCGCAGGAAGACTGAGATCCACAATCGTAATCGTGGTCCTACCCCACCCCAAGAGCAGAGTCAGGAGCGGAAGGGTGACTGGGTAGCCTCCAGCACAGCTGGTCAATGTGCCGACACAATACACAACCATCTTCCAGAGCCACTTCATATGACAGTGGCCCAGTGACCTTGCACACCACTGCTGTCACCCAGAGATGTCCAGATCCATAGTTCCTTGCCCAAACCAGATCACCCACCTGTAGTCTCCTAGGTGCCCGCGGCTGTGACATCTGTGATGCTACCCAATCTGGGTGCATTCTGTCCAGTTTGGTAATGAGACAGTGACCCCAGCGGAGTTCTGCTGGGCTTTTCCCAGTAGCTGTGCAAGGTGTGGTGCATTGGCAAAGAAGAAAGTCAGCTAACCTGTGATGCCAGCTCCCATGAGTGAGCCTCTTCAAGGTGTCTTTGGTTGTGCGCACCATGCGCTCAGCTTGGCCGTTGGAAGCTGGATAAAAGGGTGCCGAAATAGCATGGCGGATCATGTTGGCCTGTAGGAAAGCCTGAAACTCAGAAGAAGTAAATTGAGGTCCATTGTCGGAGACAAGAACATCGGGGAGCCCATGGGAGGCGAAAATGCCCCTCAAAACCTGGATGGTCCTGGCAATCATCGTACTGGACACTGGAAGAACCTCTAGCAATTTAGAGTGACTGTCCACAACAATGAGGAAGAATTGCCCCTGAAAGGGGCCAGCAGTCGATATGAACCCTCGACCAAGGAGCATGTGTGTCCTCCCACCTGTGCACAGGAGCCTGTGGCATTTCAGGCCTGGACTGTTGGCAAATGTAGCAACCCTGGACCTGGGTCTCAATCTCCTTATCAAGCCCCGGCTACCAGAAATAGCTGCGTGCAAGTGCCTTCATCTAGACTATTCCCGGATGTCCCTCATGCCGAGACTGCAAGACTCTAGTCCTCAATGAGGTTGGGATCAGTACCCTGCTACCCAATAGGACACAACCCTTAAAGGTGGATAACTCATGCTTCCTTTTCCAGAAACTCTGGAAATTAGTGCCAGGACACGTGTCAGGCCATCCTGACAACACCCATGTCAACACACGTGTTAGCATGTGATCATTGGCTGTTTCTGACATCCCTTGCATTGAGGGGAGACTCAGGCAAATCCTGAATAGCTAGTACATGGTTAGCTGGAGCAGGATCTGATTCTACAAGCTGTAGAAGCAACCTGCTAAGGCCATCTGCATAGCCCATTTCTTTGTCTGATTTGTGAACCAGTGAGTAGACATATTGAGAAAGGAAAATTGACCATCTCAACATTCTAGGAAAAATTATGTGTGGGGTTTGCTTGTTTGTGGTAAACAATCCCAGCAGTGGCTTATGGTCAGTAAAGACCGTGAAGTGGCGACCATACAAAAAGTCATGGAACTTTTTTATGCCAGCCACTATGGTCAAGGCTTCTCTGTCTATCTGTGCATAACTACACGCAGCAGATGACAGAGTCCTAAAATAGTAGGCTACAAGGACTTGTGTCCCATCAGCCTTGAGGTGACTTAAGACAGCCCCGATCCCATAAGGAGATGCATCGCAGACTATACACACAGGCAGCTGCTCACTGAAATGAGCGAGAACAGCATTTAAAGACAACAATGCCTTGACCTCTACAAAACTCCTTTTGTGGACTTGTGTCCACTTCCATGGAGCCTGTTTGTCCAAGAGCTGGTGTAACGGCTCTGCCACTGCAGCCTTGTGAGGAAGGAATGAATGATAGAAATTTAGAAGCCCAAGGAAGGCTTGAAGCTCGCTCTTCGCCTTGGGACTTGGGGCCTGCTGAATTGCTTTGAGCTTAGATTCAGCAGGATGAATGCCTTCAGCATCTATGCGAAATCCCAGGAATTCAGTGGAAGTGACTCCAATTTTGCATTTGTCTTGCTTCAGCCCCGCTTCGCAGAACCGCAGCAAAATGGACCAAAGCCTCTCAGCCAAGTTTTCAGGTGATTCCCCTGCGATGAGGACATCATCGAAATATGGGCAAACTCCCGAAATGTTACAGAGCGTTCGCTTCATAACGCTTTGGAAAATGCCAGGGGCTACGTTAATTCCAAACTGCACTCTTCTGACTTTGAAAGCTCCCCGGTGCATTACGATCGTCTGGGCCTCTGACGTGGCCTCATCAACCGGTAGCTGTTGATAGGCCTGAGTCAAATCAAGTTTGGCGAAAACTCGGCCTCCTTTAAGCGAGGCTAAAATGTGGCTCACCACAGGCACTGGAAAAGAGTGCTGCTGTAAAGCTTTGTTTAGCGTGTATTTATAATCAGCACAAATGCGGACTTCCCCGTTGGCCTTAAGTTGCATGACTATGGATGTTTCCCATGAATTGCTATCCACAGGTTCCAAAATATCTTGCTGAAGCAGTTTGTCCAGCTCGGCATTAATCTTTTGCTTCAGCATAAGGGACACCCAACGAGGCTTAATTCTAATCGGGGAAATGGATGGGTCCAACCGCAATGCAATTAGAGACCCCTAGTTCTGGGCTAAACACATCAGCAAACTCCTTGCAAACGTCAGCAAGACCTGCTGTTTGCAAGCTGCGTAGCCCAGTCACTTGAATCCCAATTGCCTTGAACCAATCGAATCCAATTAGACTCGTGCAGTCATCCTCAACCACGACAACATCCAGGAACCCTTCGAATGGCCTACGCTGCACTCTGAGTGTGGCCTCCCCTTTTACCCTGACTCGGGAATTCTGAAAATCTGTTAAGATCAGATTCGACGGCCTGAGTTTAACTCGCTGGCCGCTTCTACAGCAGATTTGCTTGAGGGTGTCCTGGAATATGATTGACAGAGCTGAACCCGTGTCCAGCTCCATTGTTAAGGGGACCCCCTGCAATTTGACATCAATACGCAGCTTTTTCTTCAATGGTCGGTGGACCTCGGTTCTCAAAACACTTCTACGGGATGCGCAGAAACCCACCCTATTCTGGCTGGGGACCCTGATACCTTTTCGAGGCAATTCTTCCGACGGATGGTCTTTCTTGCGACCCAAACAGACGGCGGCTATGTGGCCTTACCGGCCACATGTCCGGCAAATTGCAGAACGGAAACGGCAATCGGAGCACTTGTGGCGGCCTCCACATCCGAAACACCAAGGAAATTGAACTGCCTTATCAGCTCGCTTGTCAGCTTGTTCTTGGGGCCTGCTCTCCGCTGACTGCTGTAGACCAGGGCTTTTCAACCTTTTCACCCATTGTACCACTTTTAAGATATGGCAATATCCAAGTACCACCCGTCGCTTAGCAAGGTGTCAAAACTTGATGACCAAAAAAAAGGGAAAAAAGTGTTAAAGTACAGGTAGTCCTCGACTTACAACAGTTCACTTAGTGACTGTTTGAAGTTACAATGGGACTGAAAAAAGTGCCCCCCAAGCCACAGCCGAGAAAGACACCTGCCTGCCAACCCAGCGGCGCTCTTCCTCCTGTCTGAGGTTTTCATTGTTGTGAGCATTTCTGTTGAGGATTGGCAGCGGGGGTGTTTGGTTTTTATTCCTCCCCCCTTGTCTGCTGGGTGGTTGCAGCAGGTTTTGGTCACTTCACATGATCCTGGGACACTGTGACCATCATAAATATGAATCAGTTGCCAAGCTTCTGAATATACATCACAAGACCTTGGAGATGCTGCAACATTCCAACTGATCGGCGCTTCTTCAGGGCTTAGCAGAAGTGCCAGGATCAGCTCCAGCTGGAGCCTGGCGCTGATCCTGGTGCTTCCGCTGAGCCCTGACAGCCGTACAGCTCCAGCCTTCTCTCGCTCAGGCTTGTGCGGTGCTGCCATCAGTTCAGCTCATTCCCCTCCCCCACTACCACTTTTCTAGGATGTTCGCGTACCATCTGCCAGGTGCCAATGTACCACAGGTGGTACCCGTACCACTGGTTGAAAAGCCCTGCTGTAGACGATCGACCTCGTTTTTGGAATCAGGATCAGCTACTTCTCGAGCAACCTCTTGATGGATGGAGCCTGAACTTGTAGGATGCTTGGAAAGCCGCAAGGCCTTAACAGCTCCTCCCGCTGCTTCATCGGCCGTGATCTCCCTTACTGCATCCTGGAAGGAAACATCTTCCTTTGCAAAAATCTTTTGCTGCAGCTCACGGCTCCTCAAACCACAAACTAGACGATCTCAAAGTCTTTCCTCCAGGTCTTTGAACTCATAGGCCTAGCAGCTTGTCGCAGCGTAGCAATAAAGTCCGCAGCAGACTTTCCTGGCCGTTGGTCTCACTGTTCAAATGTGTGATGCTAGGCAATCACCAATAGCTTTGGTTCAAAATGTTCCCTTAACATTTTCTTCAGCTCAGTATACGTGATGGAATCCAGAGGTGCTGGGGCAACCAGATTTTCGGCAATATCAAATGTCTCTTGCCCACAGACACACAGTAATGTTGCAGCTTTGAGCCCGTCCTCCCGAACTTGGTTTACCCGAAAAGTATTTTTTTTAAGACAAGTTTTATTTATTTATTTATTTTTAAAACAAAGTACTCAAGACACACCGTGGTGTTAGGGTGGTCAAACATCCGCAGACAAAACATATATACGTAATTCAATCAATACATCAAATATTCCCTCTCTTTTCCCCTTAAATTCAACCTAAACCTGTTTTTAAAGCTTTATAAATTTACACTACCATAGTCAAAATAACTATAAATACAAACATTATCAGTTCGGGCATCCTTTCCAAATATATTCTAATTCCTTAATTTTATCATAGATCTTATTTATTTCTTCTTCCACTAATATCTCTTATTTAAAATAAAATATTAGTCCATCCTATACGTATCTAATCCATCAATCAATCAATCTCTTTAAACTGACAAAATAAAGTCCAACCTTAAATCATTTCAATCCATTTGACAGAATTCAAATTTCATCCAATTTCCACAATAACATCCATGTTATCGAACAAACAAATCATCTTATTAGATTAATTCAACATTACATAATAATTTTCTTACAAATAAACCTATCATTCTAAAAAAATCAAACAAAAAACATTCTTAATCTATTTAATATATATATTCCATTAATCACCCCCTTTTCTCTTACTTTTTAAGCTGAGAAGACAATATCAAACCTTAAATCATTTCAATCCATTGGACATCACACAAACAAATCAACTTATTAAGCATAATAATTTTCATATCGATAAACCCATCAATTCAAAAAGTACACTCTTAGTCAATTTAATATATATCTTCCATTAATCACCCATTTCTCTTATATCTCGCTCATAATCTTAGTCCTTAAATCAGTCCATAATTTTAAATTGCCTTTAATTCATTATATAAAATTTTAAATTTCACTTCTTTTCAGTCTTATTCTGGGCTTCTTCTTCTACCAGATAGGTTTCCATAGCAGGGCTTCCCTTCCAACTGGTAAGTCTCTCTTTGTTGCTTGCAGTAACATTTGTATCCATTAAACCACCTTGGCCTTTGCATTGGCCCTCTGATTCTCCTAACCATAAAATTTCATTGCTTTGACATTTCAAATCTCAGTCTTTGCTTTTCCTGGTCCTCAAAACTATAAGTGAACTGCTTATCAAGCAAAGTCAATTTCTCATTATTCTCAGCTAAGTCCTCTTCTTGTGTAGTCTGTTTTATAGAATAATCAGAAGTAGTCTGAGAGTCAATTTTGGAGTTTAGAGGAGAGATTCTGGCTCTTAATTCTATAGTAAACTCTTTCATTGTAGCACATATTTCTTCTTTAGCCTCATAAATCTTTTCCAAAATAAGTTTACAATTTAAGTGTGA
This sequence comes from Bothrops alternatus, assembly GCA_034064705.1. Taxonomy (NCBI): domain Eukaryota; kingdom Metazoa; phylum Chordata; class Lepidosauria; order Squamata; family Viperidae; genus Bothrops; species Bothrops alternatus. Next base: position 8,675,993 of record JARGCV010000006.1, on the reverse strand, counting down.
ATGCGGCTCCATTTTAAAAGTTATTCAGCTGGATCAGGTTATCTTTCTCTCTCAAAAAAAAAAAAAAACAGTTTGAAGGCCAAACATCTCATCTCCAAATAGTCAAGAATTACAATATTAGCTTTTGGCCAGTAGATGTCCTCAGTAGGCTAAAAAATCTTTTTCAAGAATCTTTTTTTCCCCTTACTTCTATTTTTTAAGGAAAAAGTGGAAAAAGAAATACTGTATTTTCCAGCGTATAAGATGACTTTCTAAACCATGAAAATCTTCTCAAAAGTTGGGGGTCGTTTTATACGCCGGGTGTCATCTTATAGGGTGGGTGCTGAAACTTACCGAGCTGGACTGGAGAATCTGCGGCGGGCCAGACGGGTGAAAGAGGCGTGTTTTTCTTTGCACAGCGCCACTCTTGTTGCACTAATGCTACCCACCCTTGCCAGACCTCATCATAAGTCTTTTTTGGAAGATCTCGGCGAGGGACAGCACTAATAAAGGTACAGTACTTTTGGAATGTGGCCAAAGCAGTCTATAACCTGATCTGAGCAGTCTAAAATGCTCAGATCAGGTGACAGACTCCCTTGAAGCAGCCCCCTCTCCCTGCTCTCTATCACATTGCGCTACCGCTCGGATTGTCTTGGAGACAGGGAGGGCTGGGCAGTCAGGGAGAGCTGACCCACCCAATGCAAGCAGGCTTTGTATACAACAACCAGCCAATCACCGGTAAGGTACATCGCTTGCCGTGATTGGTTGGTTGTTGTGTACTGGGTACATACAATACAGCACCAGTATCTGTACCAGTTCATACAGCACAGCACCAGTACATACAGTACAGTATACAAATGTCCAACAGTCAAGACCCCATCATGGCTCCACCAGCAAGAAGAAAGAAATATGAAGCCAGTTTCAAACTTAAAGTTGTAAACTTTGCCATGGAACATAACTGCGCTGCTGCAAGACAATATGGAGTAACAGAAAAGATGGTTCGGGACTGGAAAGCAAATGAAAAAGCATTAAAGAGTATGCCAAGGGGTAAGTATGCATTAAGAAGAGGCACCTCACATTGGCCAGAACTCGAAAAAATGTAGCAGACATGGTGAATGAGCATCGCCAAAACGGTTATGTAGTGACACGAAATAAAATATGTTTGTTTGCACTTCAGTGGGCCAAATCTAACCCAGATCACAGCAACAGATTTAAGGCCACTGTATCCTGGTGTACTAGATTCTTGGGAAGGCATAATATGGTACTGAGGCAAAAGACGAAAATTACACAAAAATTACCTGCAGATCTTGATAGCAAAGTAAATAGTTTCCATCGATACGTAATACAACAGCGCACTAAACATGGTTATGCGTTAAGTAGTATTGGAAATATGGATGAAACTCCAATGAATTTTGATATGGTTGGAAATAAAACTGTCCATCAAAAAGGTGAAAAAACAATTTTAATTAAAACAACATGACATGAGAAGTCCAGTTTTACAGTGGTACTAGTATGCACAGCTGATGGTGCCAAACTGAGACCAATTATTATTTTTAAAAGAAAAACAATGCCAAAACTCAAGTTCCCTGTTGGTTGATTTGTATATGTGAATGAAAAAGGCTGGATGGATGAAGAAGGGGTAAAGCTATGGCTTGATAATGTATGGAGCAGGCGACCAGGTGGACTTATTCAAAAACGTAGTCTACTGGTGTGGGATATGTTCAGGGCTCATTTAACTCCCAGCACCAAGCAAAGGCTTGCAAGAATAAACACAGATGTGGCAGTTATTCCTGCAGGATTGAAATCGTTGGTACAGCCACTGGATGTGTGCCTAAACAAGCCATTTAAAGATCGCATTCCAACAGTGGAATGAATGGATGGATAGCGGCGAAAAGTCATTCACAAAAGGAGGAAACATGCGTGCTCCACAGTTGGATGTTTTGTGCAAGTTTGTCATACTGGCAGTCAGAGTTGCATGAGTTGGAACGCCAAACTTCCAAGCCTTCGGGCCTTCCGTGGTGAGTCAACCTATTTTCTTTTCATTGTTTTCTTGCAGCACAATCCTACCTTCATCGCCAATGTTCTGTTCTGTGCATTGGTAAGGCATTGAGACGAGGCAGGAGTAACAACAGTTGCTTTTTTATTCAATCTCCAACAGAACAACACAAAATGGTGTGGATCCCTTTTATACCCCCTTACAGGGAGCAGCATCAACCAATCAATGCAACGTATCTTTCCCACCTTGCGCATGCGCAATAGGCTGAAGACAGCCTATCTGGCCCGGGCAGCCACGTGGTCTGCCCAGGTCTTTCTGCAGCTTCCTGCACCTGCTGTGTCAATCACTGTCCAGGACATAACAGACATAGTCAGTACGGTCAACACTATATCAACAGAATTATATTATGCTTATCCTGAAACATATTTAAGTTGAATTGTGAAGAAAGAGGGAAAGAATAAAAGGTTAAATTCATATTCACTTTTGAGAAAATGATCTGTTGTTTGAATTAGCAAATCTTTTTGCCTCTGAATTCAAGCTGGAAGCAAAAAGCTGTACCTCTGAATTCCTGAAAATCTGTCCCATGAATCTGAATATTCATAATATGAGAGACTCAAACTTCTAATAATAGTTCATAGTTCTGATAAGTCATCAATATACTTGATGGAGTAATGAGAGTTCTAAGAAAACTATTAAAAGTGAGCAACTATTGCAAATATCTTACAAGCTGGTGCCTGTCCTCCTTTTGTATCCCTGCCTTCCTAGATCTTCAAAAAGTGAGGGATTGGTGATGGGGAAAAGGTGGGAGAGCATGTGAAACATGATGGGCTGGCAAAACAGACCCAGTACTTGTGGGGACCAAAGAGAACAGGATGTGGTGAAATCAGTGGGGGCACGCTGCAGCATCTCTGCGGTCAGTACTAAGGCCAAACAACGGCAGGAGTGCTGCAACAGATATGACTGTGGGACTGAATTGTAAGTACCTTTGCGAGATTTATCATAACTTTGACTGTTGAGTCGAGGACTACCTAAGTGGGCTGGAGACATGCATTAGTATCTTACATACTCAATTTTAACACATTGAGCCTATAATCCTACTGCTTACTATCATGTACGGACCTACTTATCACCGGACAAGTGTAGCCTTACACCGATAACATGACATGTTTTTAGTACATGGAGGAGAAATTTGTACATGGACTTGGATATAACTTTAGTCCACTGAGGAAAAAAATACATCAATTTGGTATAATCATTCAAGTGCTGGCCTAGAAACCAGGAAACTGTGAGTTCTAGTTCTGCTTAGCTATGAAAAACCAGCTGGGTGACTTTTGGCCAATCACTCTCTATCAGCCCAATTCATCTCAAAGGATTCTTGTTATGGAAAAAATAATAGAAGGAAGGAATATTGGTATGTTTGCCACCTTGAAGAGTGTGTATGTGTGTGTGTTTGTGTGTGTGTGTGTGAATAAATAGAACAGAATAAAAATCTACATTAAAAAGTTAGCAGAAGGATATGCTATACAATTAGATGTAATTTAACTATCAGTGAATCATAAAATAAATATAGTTCATAAAAATCCCAACCTCTAATTATTTAAAACAGTGTCTGAGGATTTACCAAGCTCTGTTCACATGTAAAGAGAGACTTGCTAGGAATTCTAGCTTATTATTAAGGTATTGAATCACTTTTCCTTATTCCTTCTACCTGCAGGAATGGTCAAACAGAATAAGCTTGCATACCATTACCCTTTTAGCTCTGTCCTTTAAATATCATTCACCAAAAAAGCAAAAAAAAAAAAAAATGAAAAGGAAAAAGTTTCAGATTTTATTTTGTTAAGGAATCCCACAAGCCAGTAATCTTAGTTTGATTCTTAAAACCCCACAACTTTCAGTCTTGTTTAGTTATTCCTTTGGATAAAAGGGCTCAGATAGGAATAACTGGCAAATATGCAGAAACCCAGTTATAAACAATTACTTCCAAGTTCACAGCAATTTTAGTTTATTACATGTAGAGGTAATCCTTGACTTACAACCATTCAAAGTTACAACAGCACTATATTTAGTGACTTATGACCAGTTCTCACACTTATGACCATTGCGGTATCTTCATAGTTACGTGATCAAACTTCGAGTGTTTGGCAATTGACAGGTATTTAGAATGGCTGCAGTGTCCCAGGATTCTGAGATTGTCATTTGCAACCTTTTTAGGGAACGTCTGATAAGCAAAGTCAATGGGAGAAGCCAGATACATTTAACAACTGCATGATTTACTTAACTAGTGATTTGCTTAACAACCATGGCAAAAAAGATCATAAAATAAGGCATAACTCACTTAAGAACATAAGAACATAAGAAGAGCCATGCTGAATCAGGCCAAAGCCCATCGAGTCCAGCATTCTGTGTCACACAGTGGCCCACCAATTGTACATGGGGATCTTAAGCATAAAGAGAAGGCAAAACCCTCCCTTTCCCTTGACCCCCAACAAATGGTACCCAAGGGAATCCTGCCTGCCTCAACCAACATAGAGGCGGCACATGGACATCCATTTTAATAACCATCGATACACTTTGCATCCATGAATATATCTAGCCCTGCCTTGAAGCTGTCACGGAATCCTGAGGCTGACAGCTGTCACGACCCCTTCAGGAAGTGAATTCCATAAATCAACGACCCTCTGGGTGAAGAAATATTTCCCTTTATTTGTCCTCACTTTCTTAGCTATGAGCTTTAGGGAGTGCCCCCTTGTCCTGGTATTGTGTGATAGAGAAAAGAATTTTTCTCTATCCACCTTTTCTATCCCATGCATGATTTTATACACTTCGATTTTATACACTTAACTTGCTTAGCAATGAAAAGTTTGGGCTGAATTGGGGTTGTAAGTCAAGGATTCCCTGTACCTGTTATTTTAATGTCAATAATTTAAAACAAAAATAATACCAAATAAAATGTTTCTTCATTTTATTTTTAAGAGGCTATTTATGGGCAACAATGTAAAAGAAAAAATACAGACAGGTTTTGGGGGTCGCACGAGCCTTTCACAGGGGTCGCCTAAGACCATCAGAAAACACATATTTCTGATGGTCTTAGGCAGGGCTTGTCAACCGCCTTCTCTCCCTCCCCTCCTCCGCTGGACCTCACTTGTGTGGAAAATATGCTGCTTGGCGGCAGTCTGCATGAACTCTACCAAATGTGCCCTGCAGGGGGCGCATGAAGAGCGCAGGCGCAGAGCAAGGCCCCGCCCTCCCCAGAGACTCCTTGTGCAGCAACTGGATTGACTTCTTCTCGTGCCCACAGGTCAGCGAAGGGGAGGCCGCCGCAGCCCCCAACTCCTGCGCCCATTAGCCGGGAGGTGTGGCGATGGCCGCCGGTCTCCTTTGCCACCCCGTCCGTCCTCGACTCCTCCTCTACCCGTTCATGTCGAGCCCGGCTGGGGCTTGACAGCGAGAGAGGGAGGGAAGGAGGAAGGGACTCCTCCTCCTCCCCTAAGATTCAAAGCACGATCGACTTCCCAGGGGCGCCACAATCCTCACGAAAGCGGAGGGGAGAGAAGCAAAGGGGGCGAGAAAGCTCGCAGCGGGCTGGAAGGAGCCCCTGTCAGCGTTGGTGACAAGAAATTTACCGCAAACCCAGGGAAGGGGTGGAGAAAAGGCGCCCCCTTTGGGAGGAAACTGCCACCTTCTTCTCCTTGGCTTTGCGCTCTTCTCTTCCTTGGCAGCCGGGCTGGGAAGCCTCTCCTGGCTGGAACGTCCTTTCCTTCCCTCCCTCTTAGTCTCTTCCTCCTTCCCTCCCTCTCCCATTGTCCCTTCCTTCCTTCCTTTCCTTCGCCTCCCTCATTGTCCCTCCTTCCCTCCCTCTCCCCCTTGTCCCTTCCTTCCTTCCTTCCTTTTGCCTCCCTCTTTGTCCCTCCTTTCCTCCCTCTTTCCCCTTGTCCCTTCCGTCCTTCCTTCCTTCCCTCTTGTCCAGGATCGGGGCAAGCCTCTACAGCTGATCCGTGCTTCTGCAGCTGTAGCTGTTCTCCTTGGCTCCTGCCCAGCAAGCTTGCTCTAGCTTTGATAATTTAGCAGAAGCACGAATCAGCTGTAGCCCGGCGCTTGCTAACTTAGCAAGCGGCAAGTCTTTCGGCGAAGCTGACTAAGTGAGCTGGGCGGAACTTTCTTCTGTGCACAGGCAGGTTTGCCAGCAGGAAAGCCCCCAGCCACGCTGGCAGCCTATCCTCCTCCCCTTGTCCCTTCTTGGGCACGGAGGGGGGGGAGGAAGGAAGGGACGAAGAGGGAGGGAAGTAAGGAACAATGAGAGAGGGAAGGAAGGAACAATGGAAGGGAGGGAGGGAAGGAAGGGGTAAAGAGGAAAGGAAGGAAAGAAGGAAGGAAAGAAAGAAGGAAGGGACAAGGGGGGAGAGGGAGGGAAGGAGGAAGAGACTAAGGGAGGGGAAGGAAAGGAAGGAAAGCAGAAAGGAAGGAAGGGACGATGGGAGAGGGTGGGAAGGAGGAAGAGACTAAGAAGGAAGGAAGGGACAAGGGGAGAGAGGGAGGGAGGGAGGAAGAGACTAAGGGAGGGGAAGGGAAGGAAGGAAGGAAGAAAGGAAGGAAGGGACAATGGGAGAGGGTGGGAAGGAGGAAGAGACTAAGAAGGAGGTGAAGGAAAGGAAGGAAGGTAGGGACAAAGAGGAAAGGAAGGAAGGAAGGAAGGAAGGAAGGAAGGGACAATGGGAGAGAGGGAGGGAAGGAGGAAGAGACTAAGGGAGGTGAAGGAAAGGAAGGAAAGAAGGAAGGGATAATGGGAGAGAGGGAGGGAAGGAGGAAGAGACTAAGAAGGAGGTGAAGGAAAGGAAGGAAGAAAGGGACAATGGGAGAGAGGGAGGGAAGGAGGAAGAGACTAAGCAGGAGGTGAAGGAAAGGAAGGAAGGAAGGGACAATGGGAGGGAGGGAAGGAGGAAGGGACTAAGGGAGGGGAAGGAAAGGAAGGAAAGAAGGAAGGAAGGAAGGAAGGAAGGGACAAGGGGAGAGAGGGAGGGAAGGAGGAAGAGACTAAGAAGGAGGTGAAGGAAAGGAAGGAAGAAAGGGACAATGGGAGAGAGGGAGGGAAGGAGGAAGAGACTAAGCAGGAGGTGAAGGAAAGGAAGGAAGGAAGGGACAATGGGAGAGAGGGAGGGAAGGAGGAAGGGACTAAGGGAGGGGAAGGAAAGGAAGGAAAGAAGGAAGGAAGGAAGGAAGGGACAAGGGGAGAGAGGGAGGGAAGGAGGAAGAGACTAAGGGAGGGGAAGGAAAGGAAGGAAGGAAGGAAGGAAGGAAGGGACAATGGGAGAGGGTGGGAAGGAGGAAGAGACTAAGAAGGAGGTGAAGGAAAGGAAGGAAGGAAGGGACAAAGGGAAGGAAGGAAGGAAGGGACAAGGGGAGAGAGGGAGGGAAGGAGGAAGAGACTAAGGGAGGTGAAGGAAAGAAAGGAAGGAAGGGATAATGGGAGAGAGGGAGGGAAGGAGGAAGAGACTAAGGGAGGTGAAGGAAAGGAAGAAAAGAAGGAAGAGACAAGGGGAGGGAAGGAAGGCAGGCACCCACCCCAGTCCCATCCCAGAGACCCACAGATTCCCCCCCACAGGCACTCTGCAACCTGAGTGATCAGCTGGCCACGCCCCCTGGCCATTGATCACGTGGGACACTGTGAATGTCATAAGTATGAATCAGTTGTCAAGCATCCGAATGTAAATCACATGACCCTAGGGATGCTGCAACAATCGTAAGTGTAAAAAGTGATCATAATTCACTTTTTCAGTGCTGTTGTAACTTCAAACAATCACTAAGCGAATTGTTGTAAGTCGAGGACTACCTATACTTTCCCATTTTTTCCTCTTTTTTTTTGGTCAAGTTTTTGATACCCCCCGGCCAGCTGGATGGGGGATTGGGGGTCACCACAACATGAGGAACTGAATTAAAGGGTCGCAGCATTAGGAAGGTTGAGAACCACTGGGTTAAAAACTTGATAGATGTTCTCACATTAAATCATAGTTTTATTTCTGTAATGTATTTTTAAATAACATCAACTAGTCCTTTATGTTACAGAGGACTGTGAATGTATTTTTCATAAAACAAAATAAATGTAATCACCTAAGGATCCACATTTCTCATTGATCTGTAGAAACCTGTCTTGAATCAGCTGCATGCAATAGGAATTTAATGTCTCAGCCTTCAAAACAGCCAAACCTCTATATAAACTTTTATGCATACTCAAGGAATCACATCTTTAAGTATCTTCTATTTTTTCCAAGCAAAACAACCTTCTGATTAACTTAGACTGTATAGGTGTATATATATGCCATTAAATTTTGGCACAATATTAATTATACATAACTTATTTAAATCAGCTTTGCAATCCATTGTTTATCCATACAATGGAAAAAAATCAGATCAATTTAATCTCATTTTTCAAAAATAGTTTAAGTTTCTCTAGGAACAGAGATTGAGCTAATATACTATATAAAATCTTTTGGAAACAATTAAAAGTACAATATAACTCACTGAGCTAATGCCGAATATTGAATTGTCATGTAATTTTAGTATTCTGTTATAATTAATGTTCCATTTTCATGCAGTTCAGCAGATAATTTGCTTAGAACTGACATGAGGTAGACTTCATTAGAGAATGCAATTTATTTTTTAATATTTTAAGCAGAGTTCCTTAAAACACCAAAAATAATTCAGCAATTGCTCTTCATAAAAAAGTGATATTTATTTAAAATCAGAATGCTTTGTATCTCAAATGTTTCCACTGACATCCATTATAATGCTAATGAAAAATCTTTGTAATTGTAACAATAATCCGAAATGCATTCAGCACAATTCAATATTTTTGCTTCACAATGAACAATGATTTTCATTAATCTCTCTCCCCCCATCTTTAATAGCATTTTTTTTCTTATCCAATACACGTTTTTAGAATGCACTCTAGAGTTACATCTATATATGGGTACAGGTTAATAGCAGCAGTTCTAATACTTTACCAAGTGCAATTTGCAACATGATTTCCTAAGTAAAATAATATTCACAGATAAAGACTTAGTAGGAGGTTCTCACATTAAATCACATTTTTATTTCCACAAGTATGAGCTGAACAATGTTTTATTGTTATGCATCTAAAAGAATCATTTTAAAACCCTCTTGGATTCTGAATGAATGCTATTCCATTGCAATGTAATTTGTTTATACTATCAGGAATACTATAGGTTATCTTTGGCTAACTTCTCAAAGCATACCAAAAGGGCATTAATGTTGATCAGTTTATTGTTTGATTAAAACAGGCGTCTTCAAGATTGGGCCTTTTATGACTTGTGGACTTCGACTCCCAGAATTCCTCAGCCAGCGTGCCTGGCTGAGGAATTCTGAGAGTGGAAGTCCACAAGTCATAAAAGGGTCAAGTTTGAAAAGCCCTGGATTAAAATATACTTAATCATCTTTGCTGCTAAAATGTACTAGGCTAAGGTGGAGAAATAGTCTCACCCAGAGCCCATATTTCTGATTGCCCAATTCTCCTCTTTATTGTATGTGAATTTATTCAAACCAATGTCAATTTATACATTTTGTTCCATATAGTTATTGCCCATGTGTAGTACACAATACACCCCGGAAAATTGTTAACTCTGCTGAGACATTTTTTATATTTCAACTTAATCCAAATCCCAAATTAAATAGATAAGCCTGTGCATTCTTATTATTAGACTGCTTTACATTTTTGCTTATCAATATATCTACAATAATTTAATGAAAAATCCTGCAATTTCAGCTGTTACCACTTGTTTTCCATCGGGCTCTCTACAAATATGTTGGAACCTCAACTCTTAGCAGGGAATCTTGGCATCTGCAGTCCCCACATTGCTTTAGTGTGCTAGTTGGAGAAGGGAGTCTATGCTGTTATGATGAAATAGTATTAAGTAACTTGAAATTCTTTACTATGAATAACTTTTTGAAAATGCATGAGAGGCAACACATGGTGCTGTATGTATATATCTATAGACATGAATGACTTTATATACTTTTAGTGTATTGTTAATAAAATATAGCTGCTTTATTTTTTAAATATTTAAGTGAATTAAATGATAATTATTTTTTATTTGTTGACTGTTACATTACATGAAATCATATGAAAATGTCTTCCACCGAAAAGGCTGCAACTTGGTTTATTCGTGTGTAATTCCAGGTATTACATCTCTCAAAAGAAAATATATATCTAAACAGAAATAAGGTAGGCAATATTTTACTCAGGATATGTGAAGAGAAATTGTGATTTATAACTTGCATATTAAAGTATCTATGCAGCAACCTGTAATACAGACTGAAGCTGAATATTTATTTAATATTCAAATCTTATTTGCAGTTTGATTTGTTGGTTCTCCTTTTGCTGTCAACATAATATTATTCTAAAGGATATTTTAAACTGCTTAGCCAGTTAGATGCACGTAAATAATGTTTTTGTGATAGTATATATTACACATTAAAATAGCAACATTATGCAACAAACGCCTCATATGAATTCACTGCAAAGCTGAAAACTCAAAGGAGCGAAGTTATGAAAGAATTAAATACAGACATGAAGATTACACATAAAACTTAAATCTGCAATATGTTATTAATATCTAACAAGTTATTTAATTTAATTACTTGCTTAGCTTCAAAACAAAATCAGCATTTTTAAAAATTTGAAACAGGCAGGTAGCATGAAAGTGACTAACCTTAAAAGAAAAAAAGTATTCTTTAAACTTATTATCCTGCAACTTCTGTTACTTCAGCAGAAATAACTTGTTAAGAGCTGTTTATAAATTAACCACTCTAAAGTAAATCGTGTATTTTGTATCCACAGAGCACTCCTCTGTTCTGCAGAATTAATTACACTTGGAAAATTGTAAGACTAAAACTCAGTTAGTAACTGTCTTAGCAACAGAAATTCTTGGGCTCAACTGTGGTCAAAGGTTAAGAACTACCTGTCTATGAAACCTGGACTACTTTAGACAATAATCAATGGAATTACCAATGGTAATTTGCTGAAGTGACATAAAAATCATTCAATGATATTTTTATATAATATAGATAATCCTCGAGTTATGAACATTCATTCAGCCACCACTTGAAGTTACAATGGTATTGAAGTAAAGGACAACTCATCCTTGAAATTCAATAAGACAAGCAGTTTTGGCTAATAAAGGAAAACCTTTGGTCTAAGTATTTAATATATTGTTCTAATCATGATAAAATTCTGTATGTAAAATGCAGGCACTCTTTGCTGGATATTATAAGAATAATATTCTTGCCACTGGATTTTATAAAGCATTTTCTTGATTTGAGATATCTAGAAGTAGAGTTTATGAATTCATATCACATTCTGCATACTAAAATATTACTATCCAACAGCAAATTTGAGTAGAAAGTTGTGTGACTTGATTCATAAATGTACATGGATATCTACATCCTTTTATTGAACAAATAAATTTTGTAGAGCATGTGATTGGAAATAACATATGGTACTTAAAAGACTGAGAAGCAAACCACTATCTTAAACACACCTTAAACAACTTTTATCCAGTGCTGAATACAAATATGACCTACTTATCTGATGTTAACACCAATCATTTGGCTCAAAAAACCCAAATGTGATAATGCCCATAGTATTTCCTTGCCAAATTAATCTAATGTCCTTTGGCCACAGGCAACTTCTATTATTTTTCAAAATAGCTCAGGCAGTTGCTCACTCACACAGTTCAGACTAGTGTATTAGTCAGCATTTTTATAAATGAAACCAAGCTCCACCTTTTCTTCAAAATTTTCCTTAAGTCCTCTATGCAGGCCAGATTAAAAGGGGTGGGATGTCTTTTCTCTCTTATGAAGATTTAAAGGATATAAACAGTGGGAGAAATCAGTAATTTCCTCAATATTTATGTCAGTCTCTAAGTTTCCTAATACTCAAAGACTCTCCAGGTTTCAACAGCTATTATAGGTAAAGATAAAGTTTTACATCACTTGTAGGAAATTTAGGAGAAGGGCGGAAACACCGAGAGAAGATAGATACATAGATAATCTTTATTGTCATTTTTTATTGTGGGCACATTGGCACACATTAAAAATGAAATTTAGTTGCTTGCTCTCAAAGTGTATACATACATAACACACATTTAAATGTACTATAAACAAATATGTATAAACCTACACCCTTAGTTATAAATAACATATAAATATTAATCACTGTCCACCTTGAATACATAACAGAAAGAGGAAGCTTCAGAGTTCACAAGGTTAATACTGTATGGAATGAAACTATGACTGAATCTGGATGTTCTGCTGCTCTTCCCTCACCTTGCTAATAATTTCTCCAAAGTTAACATACTTTTTTCCCAACCCACTAGCAAGAATACAAAGCAAAAAAAAGGTAGCTATTTTTTTCTCACCGTCAGCTACAGCTTGAATAAGAAAAGAACCAGGGATATACATCTACCTTGCTACGGCTCTGTGAAAGTTATTCTGCCTGTTCTTTAAATTCCTTTCACTTAACACAAGGATAGGGATGAAACTGGAAGCAATTGATAAGTCAAGCTAATTCTTGTAAACTCTAAGGATAGGTCTACTATGTAATAATCATAATTAATCAAATGGTACATTAAATTTGAAAGCTCATGCCAATGTGAATGAAAACTGATGGTTTTTATTATGGTCAATTCGTGTTATAATAAATTAGAGGTAGCAATGAAAATTGGGATGGAGTAAACATGTGTTTTGCCAGGGAACACATGCCTCTCCATATGTCCCTGCATACTATTAACAAAAATGAGTACAAAAGACGAATTCCTACATGAATTTTCCCTAAATATTACAGTATTTGTATCTGATAAAGTGTATTCTTCCTTGTGAAAGTTCATGCTACAATTAATTACTTTAAAGATTTTTGCCTACACTTTCTGTAATGTTTTGGTTTATGCTTTCACTGCGTCCCTTCTCCAACTGGTCCATCTCTCTTAATCGCTTTTGCTATTGCCCATTACAATCACCTCTCTCTTTGGGTCTAATCTGAATCTCTGCCTAGAGAAAGGGCATATTGAGCAATAGCAGCTATTCCTTTTGTTTTCTCAATCCTTACTTGCTTAGAGAAAGCACACGAAGAGGCAATGAAAATAAAAAAAATAGAGGGGGGGAGACAGATTTAGGAGGCTCCAGATGGTAGAGGTAGTATCCTATCCCAGAGCATTGACCCTAGGTTCGTACCCAACAACACCAGTTCTTACTCAAAATGCTCTTTCAAACCCCTTTACACATTTAGATTTATTCATTAAAGAATTCAACATTATATTTTATTAGATTTAGATTTCATGATAAAGGCAGCAACGTTTAAAAAAAATGTTTCAGAAATTCTTCTCCTGTTTTTATTGGGATATGTGTCAGATTTCAAAACTCTGACTATACAAGGCATGCTAGGAAAAAAAATCAAACCCTGCTAAATTACATGTTCAGGAGCATCACCAGCCAGAGAAACACACTCAAACAGAAGTTGAGTCTTAAGAAACATCTCATCCTAACAGATAAAAAAGAAACTGGAGGCTTGGTTTTGGCTGCACAAAAGCAAGTAATCAAACTAATGCAATCAAAGCCAGAATGGAAAAAAATCATCAAATGATTCAAAGTCCAGATTGTACAAGGAAGTAGAAGAAACAATAGATCATATACTCAGTTTGTGAAAGGATATTATGCAAACTAATTATAAAATAGCATAACATAGTTGCCAAATTGATTCATTGGAACATCTCTAAAAATATCATTTGTTACATGTGTATGTATTTGTCATACAGCTATAAACAATGACATACCAGGCACCAAAATTATTCATTGGAACATCTATAAAAATTGTAATTTTCCAATAATGAAAAACTGGTGGGAACACAGAGTTCAAAAAGTAGTTGAAAATGAGCAGATTATAATATTGTGAATTACTGAATATAAACTGGTAAGGTCTTCACACATACACACCAGATTTATCTGTGGTTGAAAAAATGAAAATATGGACAATTTATGTAGCAATACCAGGGGATAGTATAATAGAAGGCAAAGTGTCAGAGAAGATAACAAAATATCAAGATCTGAAAATTGGAAAGATTATGGCATAAACTAACTGTGGTAGTTCCCGTGGTTATTGGAAGATTGGTAGCCATACCAAAAAGTCTTGGATGGCACTGAGAATAATCTGTGCATTGACAACATTTTCATATGTTAATTACAAAAGGCCACAATGCTTGGATCTGCACATATGCAACATTCCTAGATTCTTGTGAAGAACTTGATGTGAATGAAAACAACCATCACCTAAATAATTGGCAGTTGTGATTTCATATTGTTGTATATGATAATAATAACAATGACAACAACAATAATATCAATAACATTGAAAACTCACCATAAGTCTATCACAAAAGGCAGCTTTACATGCAACAGATTATATCCTGCAACAATACCTTTAACACCATCAAACAACATCTGCCTATCCTTGGGAAGGACTTGACAGGTGGATAAAAATGCCAAACAAGGCTAAACATTGGGCTGACTGTGCAATCCACTGTAATAAGAGTAATTAATATATTCTGCCTGATTCCCAGCAACTCTATGTTAGAACCCTTCTTAATTAGAAAGGAAAAATATATGGAACAGGCTGATAGCATCTTGATGGTATCATCTTCTGAAAGGAATCTTACAAATATAATCAGAATTACTGCACCTGAGGGGTTGATAAATTAAGGAATCAAGAACCACTTGGATTTCCTCTAAGACGGACATGTCAAACTCACGTGACATCACACAACGTATTGGAACTTTTTCGCCATTGCCGGCAATGGAGTGGGCGTGGCTCCGGTATGATGAAACTGGTCCACGGGCCGGCAGTTTAACACCCCTGCTCTAAGATCTTTGTTGCTAATAGGATATCCAGTTATCCAGCAGGCCCTCCCCCTTTTAGCCTCCCAGAAAGTCATCAGGACCTGTTTTGTTTTTTTGTTTTTTTACCAAGCTGATGGGATGGAGTAATTGGAGCCTGTTAATAATCGTTGGGCATCCTAGGAGAATGATTGAGAAGCCAAATACTGTATCTATGGAGATTCTCAATCATCCAGGTAATGATTGTCCCAAAGATGTTTTTCAAAAGACAACTGGACTTTCTTAGTTTTTACTTTGAAAACATTTTCACTTCTGAACTGAAGAAGCTTCTTGGATGAGAAGTGAAATGTTTTCAAGGAAAAAACCAAGGAAGTCCAGTTGCCTTTTGAAAAGCACCTTTGGGACAACTGAGAAGACAGTTTTTAGTTTTTGTTTTGCTTTATAATTTTCTTATTAGATGTTGTACATCACCCAGAGTTGTACTCTTAAATGGGAAACTATACAAATATTTAAAATAAATAGTATGATCTTGAAAGTCTACCAAACACATGCTTTCCTCTTTTGCGGGACTTCAGACTCTCCCTGTTATGGCCCTGTTTTTTGTTTGCTGCTTCCTCTGTGGTTCCATGTTCTGTTAGATACTGTACCCCAGCAATCTACTTGGCAAGGTAACCAAGAAAGTGATATTTGATGGTTTAAAAGCCACTGAAAGATCCTAGAGGTCTACCAAAGTGTTTGAGGACATATTCTCCACTATCTATCCCTGCATAGCACACATAAAAGTAGTTCTGAATTGGGATCCATTTTAATGGGAAGTGAATCACTTTCTATAACAGAGTTTGTAAAATTAGTCTTGTAATAATCATTTTTGTACTAGAATTTGAACAAAGAATGAATGTTACTGTATATGAAAACATATAACTATTCCAAGTAAAATACCTTGTTCCTTTTGGTAGAAAAATAGAATATTTCCATTCATATAAAATATGCAGTATTTAATAACATGTCATCCTGAAGATATCTGGAGACAAATATGCTTTCACATTAGCACTTTAACAGTGCTAATACATTTCAAAGATGGGAATTTCAGATGTTGATCCATAGTTAATTTTTTTAACAGGTCATTGATTTTATTCAGTAAAAATGTGCTATTTATTGGAAGACGAAATGCCTGATAACAATGATACAGGGACAGAGTTAATGAGTTCTCTTCTGTTAATATCTTGTGGCTATTTTATGTACTTCATTCACTAAGATGCAGTTTCCAGAATGGGAAAAATACCCTTCAGAAACAATGACAACTCAGAAGTAGGGAGGATCATAAATATTTCAGCTGGAAATTTTTTATGGATTATTAGTATATTTATTTATATCCTAGATTTGCCACATATTCTACAGTGTAAATATGTGTAAGGTGTCTTGTATTTAAAAGCTTCTTCATGTCAGAAAGATATATCCTTCTTTATAAAGAAATAGCATTAGCTAAATAGTTTGGAGGAACATACAAAGATTTTCTACCTAGAGGTCCATGGGACACAAAACTGCTACTACTACTACTACTACTACTACTACTACTACTAATAATAATAGTAGTAGTAGTAGTAATAATAATAATAATAATAATAATAATAATAATAATAATAATAATAATAATAATAATAATAAAGTTGGAAGGGACTTTGGAGGTCATCGAGTTCAACCCCCTGCTCAGGTAGGAAACCCTACACCATTTCGGACAGATGGCTGTCCAGTCTCTTCTTAAAAACTTCCAGTGTTGGAGCATTCACTGCTTCTGGAGGCAAGTTGTTCCATTCGTTAATTGTTCTAACCGTCAGGAAGTTTCTCCTTAGTTCTAGGTGGCTTCTCTTCTTGATTAGTTTCCATCCGTTGCTTCTTGTCCTGCCCTCAGGCGCTTTGGAGAATAGCTTGACTCCCTCTTCTTTGTGGCAGCCCCTGAGATATTAGAACACTGCTATCATGTCCCCCATCCTTCTCTTCGTTAAACTAGACATACCCAATTCCAGCAACCATTCCTCATATGTTTTAGCCTCCAGTCCCCTAATCATCTTTGTTGCTCTTCTCTGTACTCTTTCTAGAGTCTCAGCATCTTTTTTACATTGTGGTGACCAAAACTGGATGCAGTATTCCAAGTGTGGCCTTACCAAGGCATTGTAAAGTGGCAATTGATACTTCACGAGATCTTGATTCTATCCCTATGTTAATGCAGCCCAGCACTATGTTGGCTTTTTTGGCAGCTGCAGCACACTGCTGGCTCATATTTAAGTGATTATTCACTAGGCCTCCGAGATCCCTCTCACAGTTACTACTATTGAGCAAGGTACCCCCTATACTATACCTGTACATTTGGTTTTTCTTGCCTAAATGTAGAACCTTACTTTTTTCACCATTGAATTTTATTTTGTTAGATAGCACCCAGTGTTCAAGTTTGTCCAGGTCCTCCTGTATCTTAAGCCTGTCTTCTGGAGTGTTGGCTATTCCTGCCAGCTTGGTGTCGTCTGCAAATTTGATGAGTTTCCCATCTATCCCCTCGTCCAAATCATTGATGAAGATGTTGAAGAGCACTGGGCCCAGAACAGAGCCCTGGGGCACCCCACTACACACTTCCCTCTATGTAGATGCAGTTCCATTGAGGATCACACGCTGAGTACGGCCGGTCAGCCAGCTACGAATCCATCTGGTGGTGGTGCTGTCTAACCCACATTTTTTTATCTTATCGAGTAGGAGGTTGTGATCTACTTTATCAAATGCCTTACTGAAGTCCAAGTAAATTATATCCACAGAATTCCTCTGATCCACTAATTTTGTCACTTGGTCAAAGAATGCAATAAGGTTTGTCTGGCATGATCTGTTTTTGAGAAACCCATGTTGGCTTTCAGTAGTGATTTTGTTTGCCTCTAGGTGTTTGCTGATTCGTTGTTTGATTATCTTTTCCAGAATCTTCCCAGGTATTGAGGTCAGGCTGATAGGTCTGTAATTTCCTGGATCCATTTTTTCCCCCTTTTTTGAAGATGGGAACTATATCAGCTCTTTTCCAGTCCTCTGGTAGTTCCCCAGTTCTCCAAGATGTTTGAGAAATATAATTCAGTGGTTCAGAGATCACATCTGCCAGTTCCTTGAGAACCTTGGGGTGTAATCCATCTGGTCCTGGTGATTTGAACTCATCTAGGCTCGACAGGTGCTCACTTATCATTTTCTTGCCTATTTTAACTTGTGTTTCTATACTGTTTTTGATGGCACTATTTTTGATAGGTTGGTCTGTTTTTTCCCTTTGTGTAAAGACAGATGCAAAAAACGAGTTAAATAGTTCTGCTTTCTCCCTACTGCTTGTCACCTTCTTGCCACTTTCACCCACTAATGGACCAATCGTTTCCTTCACTTTTTTCTTGGTTTTTACATGTTGAAAGAAGCTTTTTTGTTATTTTTGAGTTTGGTCGCAAGCCTTAGTTCATTAGCTTTCCTCACTTCATCTATGATTACAGAAGCTGAAGTATAGGAATTACTAAGAGTAACTGAAGAACATTTGGCTTGATATAAAGCAGGGCCCTCCTTGTTATGCAATTATGCCAAAGTCAAATTCAAGCAAATGATTGACTGCTTTGAGTAATGTGGGAGATGCCATAGGAAATCTGGAAAACAAAGTTCCATGAGGAAGATATTTGTTGTTATATGTTGTTATTGTCATTCTTGTGGTGAAAACGTAACAGAGCTTTCTGAATTAAATGCATTTAAACTCCCCTTTTGCAAAATATGTTCAGTGTAACAAAATTGTTTTTCAGTTAGACTACCACAACTCAACACAGTTTTGTGATGAATGCAAGAGAATGGCATTTCACCTAAGTTGTACTGGCAATCAACTGACAAGAAAAAAATGTGTGCATATCATAATATTGCATACAGATGGCCCTCAACTTACAACCACAACTGAGCCCAAAATTTATGTTGCTAAGTGAGACATTTGTTAAGTGAGTTTTGCCCCATTTTACAACTTTTCTCACTACATTTGCTAAGTGAATCACTGCAGTTCTTAAATTAGTAACATGGTTGTTAAGTGAATCTGGTTCCCCCACTGACTTTGCTTGTCAGAAGGTCACAAAAAGGAATCACATGACTCCAAGGCACTGCAACCATCATAAATGTAAGTCAGTTGTTAAGCATCCGAATGTAAATCACGTGACAAGGGGGATGCTGCAATGGTCCTAAGTATGAACAATGATCTTAAGTCACTTTTTTCAATGCCATTGTAACTTTGAATGGTCACTAAATGAACTGTTGTAAGTCAAGGACTACCTGTTCAAGGTATCTGGTTTCTGATCATTTCCAGAATCAACTCAAGGAAAGTGTATCTGTCAATTCTATTTTTGAACTATAAGAAAGTTCTACTAATATTCAATCTATCCCCTGAAACTTAACTCATTAGATCTAATTTTATCCTTCTGGATTTGTATATGGATTTAGCATTCTTTTTTAAAAAAGTTTTATCTGAAAAGCAGCACAGAAATATATTAAATTAAATATTTCTCTCGTAACTCCATGTATACCAGTTATACCTCATCCAGTGAGGCCCCTCCTTAAGAAGCCTACCCTGGATCCAGCTGTTTTATCAAATTATCGTCCTGTCTCCAACCTTCGCTTTCTTGCGAAGGTTGTCGAGAGCGTGGTTGCCAGACAGTTCCCACGACACCTGGAGGAATCGTTATACTTGGATCCACACCAGTCGGGCTTCAGGCCTGGCTACAGCACGGAAACAGCATTGGTCGCGTTGGTGGATGACCTCTGGCGGGCCCGGGACAGAGGTTGTTCCTCTGCTCTGGTGCTATTGGACCTCTCGGCGGCTTTTGATACCATCGATCATGGTATCATGCTGCAACGGTTGGAGGGGTTAGGTATAGGGGGCACTGTTTTGCGGTGGTTCGCCTCCTTCCTCTCCGGCCGGATGCAGTCTGTGTTGACAGGGGGTCAGAGGTCGACCCCGAGACCCCTTGTATGTGGGGTACCTCAGGGGTCGGTCCTCTCGCCCCTACTGTTCAACATTTATGTAAAACCGCTGGGTGAGATCATCCGTGGTTTTGGTGTGGAGTACCATCTGTACGCTGATGATACTCAGCTGTACATTTCCACGCCGAACCACCCCAACGATGCTCTTGCCGTGCTGACCCAATGCCTGGAGGCCGTGCGGGTCTGGATGGGGAAGAACGGGCTCAAGCTCAACCCTTCCAAGACCGAGTGGCTGTGGCTACCGTCGTCCCGGTTTAGTCAATTGACTCCTTTGTTGTCTGTTGGGGGCGAAACAGTGGCCCCCGCGGAAAGGGTTCGCAATTTGGGAGTCCTCCTGGATTCACGGCTATCTTTAGAGGACCATCTGGCGGCCGTGGCCGGGAGGATGTTCTATCAGGTTCGCCTGGTACGCCAGTTGCGTCCCTTCCTAGACCGGGACTCGCTATGCACAGTTACTCATGCCTTCGTCACTTCCAGGCTGGACTATTGTAATGCTCTCTACATGGGGCTCCCCTTGAGGTGCACCCGGAGGCTTCAGCTGGCCCAGAATGCGGCCGCGCGGGTAGTGACAGGAGCGTCGTGGCGCTCCCATGTAACACCGCTCCTGCGCGAGCTGCACTGGTTGCCGGTGGTCTTCCGGGTGCGGTTCAAGGTGTTAGTGACCACCTTTAAAGCGCTCCATGGCATCGGACCCGGATACTTACAGGACCGCTTACTGCTAGCAAATACCTCCCGCCGTCTGGTACGCTCCCACAGAGAGGGCCTCCTCAGGGTGCCGTCGGCCAGACAATGTCGACTGGCGACCCCCAGGGGGAGAGCCTTCTCTGTGGGAGCTCCAACGTTTTGGAACGAGCTCCCCCCCGAACTCCGTACGATGACGGACTTACGCACCTTCCGTCGGGAACTGAAAACTTTCCTTTTTCAACAGGCCGGCCTGGCATAGAAGCTCCGGCTCCAACTGGGTGAAAATGTTTTAGGGGGATTGTGCAATTTTTAGGATTTTTGTAATTTTTATGATTTTAGGATTTGTATATATTGGGTTTTATAGATTTTATGGCCTAATTTGTTTAATTTATTTTTAAATATTTTAATTTTGTACATTTATATGTTTTTTAAATTTTAAGGCTGTAAACCGCCCCGAGTCCTTCGGGAGAGGGGCGGTATAGAAATTTAATAAATAATAAATAATAATAATAATAATAAAATTCAAATTCAATTCAAATTAATATTTTATTAGTGTATCTTCCCTACAACTTAACTAACTTAGAATCTCACATTTGGAATACTCTTTGCTTTATTTTAAATAATAGCATTCATATATAAACTAAAATCCTTGCTATTATTAAAGAAATTCCACATTCATTTATGAATATTACAGCACACTGAAAAAAACATACTTATGATTGTTTTTCATGCTTACGATGTTGTAGCATCCTTATAGTTACATAATCAAAATCTGGATACTTGGCAACTGGTTCATATTTACGATGGTTGCAGTGTCCTGGGTTATGTGATCTCCTATGGCGACTTTCTGATAAGGAAAGTCAATGGGGAAGCCAGATTCATATAACAACTGTATTACTAACTTAACAACTGTAGTGCTTCACTTAACAACTGTGGTAACAAAGGTCGTAAAATGGGGCAAAACTCACTTAACAGCTGTCTCACTTAACAATAGAAACCTTGGGTTCAGTTATGGTCATAAGTCAAACACTACCTGTATTCTAAACTGGGTTTCATGCTATCAATTTTTTCTGTCCGATCAAATCTATCAGCAAATATCCAATATTAGAAAATATTTCATTATTATATCAAAGTTATATGCAAGCTATATTATTAGTTTGCTTGTTTTATTGGTGCTGCTTCAGTAAATGATTCCATTTTATTAGTTTGCTTGTTTTATTGGTGCTGCTTCAGTAAATGATTTAAAGCAGCATACACAATACAATAAAATATAAACATAATATAATAAAAGTATAATTAACCCAATCAATGCCTAATAAATATCCCAAAAAGCCAACGTTTAAAATATAGCTTCCTTTTTCTTTCCAAGAAATACTTAATGATAATGAACCAGCTTAATTTCCAGTCACTGAAGCAGGTTTTCAGTTTAGCATACACATGTAGTTATTTTTGTATAACAATATTAGAACAGAACAGAACAGAACAGAACAGAACAGAACAGAATAGAATCTGGAAGGGACCTTGGAGGTCTTTTAGTCCAGTCCCCTGCTCAAGCAGGAGAACTTATACCATATCAGACAGGTGATGGTCTAGTATCTTCTTAAAAAACCTCCAGTGATGGAGCACCCATGATTTCTGAAGGCAAGCTGTTCCACTGGTTGGTTGTCCTCACTGTCAGGAAGTTCCTCCTTTATTCCAGGTTGCTTCTCTCTTTGATCAGTTTCCAACCATTGTTTCTCGTCCTTCCTTCTGGTGCTCTGGTGAACTGACCCCCTCTGCCTTGTGGCAGCCCCTCAGATACTGGAATACTATCATGCCATCCGTTTCTTCTTTCCTTTAGACTAGCCAAACCCAAATCCTGCAGCCATTCTTCATATATTTTAGTCTCCAGGCCTTTGATCATTTTAGTTACTCTTCTCTGAACTTTTTCCAAAGTCTCAACATCTTTTTTGTAGTATGGTTGCAATATTCCAAGTATGGTCTTACTAGGGTTTATAAAGCAGTACTAATACTTTGCATGATCTTGATTCTATGCCTCTGTTTATACAACCAAGGATTGTATTAGCTTTTTTGGCTGCTGCTGCACACTGCTGGCTCATAGACAAGTGATCATCCACTAGGACTCCAAGGTCCCTCTCACACTTGCTCTTTTTGAACCAGGTCTCACCTAATCTATACTTATACCTTTAATTTTTCCTCCCTAAATGTAAAACTTTGCTTTTCTCCACATTAAAAGTCATTTTTAAAGTTTTTTATTTATAGTACAGTTAAAAAAAAAGATTGGACATGACGTGACATTCCAGTACAGTATATACATTTCTAACAAATTGATTCTCTTCTTACATTTAGTTCTTTATCTCTATAAGTACATATATATTTTTTATACAATACCTACTTCATTTCTTTATTTACTAACCTAAAATTATATACATTTCTATCTTAACACTAATCTGTAACCCAAACAGACCTCCTTGATTCCCACCAATAGTAAAATTTGTCTAAGATTTCGAAGTATTCTAATCCACTCTTGTCCTTCAGTTCCATCGTGAGCCTGTCCATTTCGGCACACGATAATATTTTATATAATATTTGTTCATCTGTGGGAGTTTCTTTATTCTTCCATTTTTGTGCATACACCAATCTAGCAGCAGTCAGAATGTGCAGCATCAAATAGACTATCCCTTTGTCATATTTCTCTATAGTTATGCCCAATAAAAAAAGTTCTGGTTTTAGCTCTATCTCCATCATTAATATTTCTTCCAACCATTATCTTGTTCCAATAATCGCAGGCTTTAGGGCATTCCCACCACATATGGTAGTAGGTTCCTATTGCCAGTTTGCGTTTCCAACATATGGATGAGAGATTTGGGCCCATTTTGGCTAACCTTGTGGGTGCGAAATGCTATCTGTAAAACATCTTGTAGAGCAGTGTTTCTCAACCTTGACAATTTTAAGGCATGTGGACTTCAACTCCCAGAATTCCACAGCCAGCATTGCTGGCTGTGGAATTCTGGGAGTTGAAGTCCACATGCCTTAAAATTGTCAAGGTTGAGAAACACTGTTGTAGAGGTTTTCCATATAAGTGGCTAAGGTGAGTTTCCTATTTCTTTCCCACAATTCTTGCTAAATATGCAGATCAATATTGAAGCCGAAGTCCCTACTCCACGTTAACATGGTTTCCTTAACCTGTTCTTCATACATTGCCTGATCTAGAAAGTAGTGGTATAGTCTTTTAATCATTTTATCCTCAGTTCCTAATAATATTTTATTCAGCTCTATCGACTCTGTTTTTATATCCCACTCTTTTTTCTCTTTCCTGTATCTTGATTGTAACTGAAGATATGCCCACCATTGTAATTCTATCCCTTCATCTTGAAGATTTTTCCTTGATTTCAATAATACTGTAGCCTGATAATATTTTTCCAAATCCAGGAGACCGAGTCCACTCCTTTCCTTTGAATCTTGCAATAATTTTAATTTAATCCTTACTTTTTTCCCTTGCCAAATAAATTTAAGTATGGTTTGATTGAAATTTTGAAAAAATTCCTTATCTAATTTGATGGGTATGCATTGGAACAAAAATAGTATTTTGGGTAGCACGTTCATTTTAATTACAGCAATTCTACCCATGAAAGAGAGCTGCAGGTTGGTCCAGATATCTAAATCAGTTTTAATCTGTTCCATTAATTTATCATAATTATCTCTCACATTAAAGTCATTTTGTTGGATAGGGCACATTGTTCAAGTTTGTCAAGATCTTTTTGGATCCTGAGCTTGTCTTCTGGTGTGTTCGCTATTCCTGCCAGTTGGTGTCATCTGCAAATTTGATGAGTTCCCTTTCTATTCCCTCATCTAAGTCATTTATGAAGATATTAAAGAGTACTGGGCTTAAGATGGAGCCTTGCAGTACCCCACTGCTTACTTCTCTCCATGTGGATGTAGTACCATTGAGGACTACTCGCTGAGTACAGTTTGTCAGCCAACAACATATCCATCTGCTGGTGATGTTGTCTATCCCACCTTTTTCTACCTTACTAAGCAGTGGTCTACTTTGTCAAATGCCTTACTAAAATCTAAGTATACTATGTCCACAGTGTTTTGCTGGCCTACTAATTTAGTCACTTTATCAAAGAATGAAATAAGATTGGTTTGGCATGATCTATTTTTAACAATCTTGTGCTGGCTAGTGGTTATAACTTTGTTTGCTTCTAGTTGTTTGCAGATCTGTTTTTTGATTATGTTTTCCAGGATCTTCCCAGGTATGGATGTTCGACTGATTGGTCTGTAGTTTCCTGGGTCTGTTTTTTTTCCCCTTTCTTGAAGTTGGGAACCACATCAGCCCTTTTCCAATCTTCAGGTACTTCCCCGGTGCTCCAGGATTTTTGAAAGATATGGTGCAATGGTTCTGAAATAATATCTGCCAGTTCCTTCAGAATTCTGAGATGTAATCTGTCGGGTCCCAGTGTTTTATATTTGTCAAGGTCAGATAGGTGTTCTCTTATCATTTTCTTGCTTATTTTAATTTTTGTTTCTAGTTTGTCTTTTGCAGTAGGTTTTTTTTTTGGGTGTGTTGGGCTATAATTTCTTTTTGTGTGAAGACTAATGCAAAGAATGAGTTAAGCAGCTCTGCTTTCTCCCTTCTGCCTGTTACTTCCTTGCCATCTTCTCTCTTTAGTGGGCCTACAATTTCCTTGACTTTTTTCTTGTTATTAATATGTTGAAAGAAACTTTTTTTGTTGTCCTTGATTTCTGTTGCAAGTCTTCGGTCATTCTGAGCCTTTGCTTTCCTAATTTCGTCTTTGCATGTTCTGGCTGTCTACTGGTAATCAGCCTTAGTTATATGTGCCTGTTTCCATTTTTTGTACTTGTCCTGTTTGTCTTTCAGTTTGTCAGAGAGAGCTTTGTGCAGCCATGCTGGTTTCTTCTTCAATTTATTTATTTATTTTTTATTTTTCAGTGGTATTATGCTGGACTGGGCTTTTGTGATTGTGTTTTTCAGGGTTTCCCATGCTTCTTGGGTTGTTTTCCCCTTTAGGATTTTCGTCCATGGAATCTTTCCTAGGTTCTCTCTGACTTTGTTAAAATTAGCTCTTTTGAAGCTTAAGACACTGGTTGGATTATTTTCTATTGTTTCTGCTTGCATTATATTGAATTCCAGTATGACGTAGTCACTTTCACCCAAGGTTCCGGCAACTTCAACTCCCTCTATTATTTCTTCTCTATTAGTAAGAATTAGGTACAATATAGCTTTACTTCTAGTTCCCTCCTCCACCTTTTGGATGATAAAGTTGTTGGCTAGGTTGGTTAAGAATCTGTTTGATCTCCCACTCACTGCAGAGTTTGTTTCCTAGTTGATATCTGGATAGTTGAAGTCTCCCATTACTACTGTAATATGCTTTATACATATTTTTATTAGCTGGTTGGCAAAGAGTTCATCTATTTCTTCTGATTGGCAATGTCATTTTTCCCCTTTTATATTGACCCATATACATTCTGGAGGGATTTTATCTTTGATCACATGCATTTCTGTAGATATGTAGTGTTCTCTTATATATAGTGCAACTCACCCTCCTCTTTTTGTAGATCTATTTCTTTTCACAATTTGTATCCATCCATCAGTACATTCCAGTCATGGGTTTTGTCCTATCAGGTTTCTGTAATGCCAACTATGTCATACCCACCCTTGTGTACTATTGCTTCTAGTTCACTTTGAGCATTTGTATATAAGCATTTAAGACCTTTATGTCTGTCCGTGGGTATGTTTCCTGCATCTCCTGATTGTTAGGCATCTTGAATGCAATCCCACATTTGGAGCACCAAATGAACCCCACTGACATTGACTGGCCTTTACAAACTCACTAGCAGGCAACTGCAAAAATCAGCTTTACTAAAAAATTTATATCTTGCAATTATACCTTTAACACCATCAAGCAACAACATCTCTCTATCCCAGATTCTTGGGAAGAATTTGATGGTTGGATAAAAATCCTAGCAAGACCGAATGGCTGGGAGAAAAGGTTCTTCCATTTGTGATGCTAGGTGAGATTGCACTGTCCCAGACAGACCCAGTGTGCAATCTGGGGATCCTCCTGGACTTCACTAGTGTCTGATGTGTTCTAACCTGGTCAGATGGAACAAGCGCCTGGAGGTCGCAAAGCCACAAGATTGCCGTCCTCACAAGAATGAGGATGAAGTCGCTGCCCTTATGGCCCAACCCGAAGACTGGTGAGCTCGTCTGAGAGAGAACTCAAACTTCTTGTCCTCAGCCTTCAGGGCCTCAGCCATATCTCCTGGGATGGAGGACGTGGAGAATAAATAGGCTAGAGGATCATCAACTGCAGGCATCTCTAGAAGGGATGCAAACGAAGGAGAGACGTTATACAGTTTCTTTTGCAGCCTGCTTGGAGAAGGCGTGGTTGCTAGAGAAGACCACCGTTTCTCCACCTCAGTGCGGAAGACCAGCGGGCATGGAACTTGTTTCTGTTCTACAACCTTTTCTGCGAATAAGGGGGATTCCTGCTCAGTGGAGGTAGAAGGTTTCTCCTCTTGTACCGAGGTCAATTAGCAGTGTTACAAGCCTTCGACAGAAGGGATTTGAACAGGGATGGGTCAAACAATCCCAAGGATAATACCTGTTGGGGCACTTCCTCATCGTCCTCTGACATGGGCGTTTCAGCTATGCCCAGATCTCCAGATCCCCCCTCCCCCAATTGAGAGGAAGTCTCAGATATGCCAGACCCAGGCACCATGTCGCATCCTGCATTGAAGTAGGACTAGTGGGAGGGGGTAACTGTTTGGAGGAAACCTGAGGACTCCTGGAGGGGGACATGAATTGCACAAGGCATGATGCATAAAAGCCTGAAATAGGCTTTGAGACCACATGTCACCTTGGTCTTTGGAAGTAGCCCCAACCACCATTGGAACATGTAAAAATTTGAGGGCTCTGATGGATTGGAGAAAAAGAGGAGCGAGGGGGACCTACCTGTTCGGTTTCCCCCAGAGGAGAACATGTCCATGGAAACACCTTGCACAGGCTCAAAAGATGGCTCAAATGTGGATGTGTCCAGTGGGGCGGGGGGAACCACTTCAGCCCCACTGGACAGGAGCCGCTGTGCCTTGGAGAATTCCCTCTCCAGTGCCAGATGTCTCCTCGAGGCCTCTCGCCCGGCTGCTGGAAGTCTCCTTGGTGGATAAATGTTTGGTTTTGGCTTTCTTTCCCCCCCCCCCGCTTCCAAATCAGTAGATCTGCGCTTTGGTTGTGCAGGGGGAGCACCGGAGACTTGTGTTGCACGGGGCGAAGAACTGTCTGCCATTGCAATCTAGATAGAGCCGGCCAAAGATATCTAGAGATGAAGGGAACCCAAGCACGCAGATCAAGGTCAGAGATGGAGCACAACCGATCCTCGCTCTGAGCCTTGTGCAAAGGCAGAGACAGTCAGACAGGTATGTAGCCCTGCCTGATTAGGCCCAGTGGCTAAAGGCCACAGCTAATTAGAACAGGTGGTCAGAAACAAAGGAGATATCCCAACGCTCCAATCACAGGTAGATAAGACCTGTGCCTTAATTAGTGGTTACAATATAAAGCCCAAAAAAGTGAGGGAGACCCTCAACAGATGGAAAATATGTATATATACATGATTGTTGTTTTCAATTGATATTATTATTATTATAATTTTTTCCTTTTTTGTTATTGATATCAACAAATTACTCCCCCCGTTCGGACCTGCCAACGCAGGCCAAGGCAATAAGCAAGAAGGGCCAGGCCCAAAGGCCTCAAAGAATGACGAGGCTACAAAATGGCGGCCGCCCTGTAGGCCTCGCAAAATGGCGGTCGCTGGGTGACCATGCAGTTAAAATGGCGGTCACGCCTCCTCGTACCTCTGAAAATGAGGCAAACAAAGGAATGAGAAGTAAAAACAGAGGAAATCCTGGGCCCAGTCGGTAGAACCGCTTCCCCCTTTATCAGAAGCACTTGCGTTTAGAAGAAGCAGCCTCTGCTGCTGGTCCAAAAGGAAAACGGCTGCTGGAAGCCTCGTGACGATTTGTCCCGATTGTTAGGAGCACCAGAAACGGCAGCCGCTTGAGTCCTGCTGATCAGCCGATCGTCGCAATCGTGGTCCCGCGATTTCAGCTGGGTGGTGTGAAAACTCACCCCAGGGGCCTGCAGCCAACTGCAGGAAAAAAGGGGATGGCCTCCCAGAGCCAGAAGCTCAACTCCTCAGTAAAGGATAAGGTCCTTATCAAATAAGCCAAATTTAGACAGCATTTGAATTGTTGCTGGAAAGAATCTAATCAAATTTAAAGTAAAAGCCAAATTAGTACCTGAATGAATTAGTCTAGCTAGGGAGTCAATATTTTTGCGTCCTGCTGAGCCGAGATTAAGACAAAACTGGGGAGCCACGCCCAGAGGGAGGAGTGATCAAAGCTCTGACTTAGTCTCTCTGAGCAGGAAGGCTGAAATAACCCAATCAGTGGATTCTACATCTACCATGCTGGAGAAACAAGAAACCTAATGATTATTCACTATGCATTTCATTCCCATATTGATATTGATAAGATTATATCTACCTCACAGAAATAGAGGCAGAGGTTTACTTCAAGTCAAACAAACTATAGAAGAAAAGCATGCATTAGCTCAATACATAAAAAGCAGCCAAGAATATGCATTGATGCAAGTTAAAAAGTGGAATTTACTGAATGTGCAGGAAACAAAACACCAATATCATAATTATGTAATAAAATCAAGAACAGAATGTTGGCAAGGAGAAGCATTACATGGTCTTCTTCTTTACTTCCTCTTTTACCACTTCGGGTGTTGAGGGAGATACCAAGTTTTAGTTCTTATGCCTTTCATGGCCATAACATTGTTATTTGATGCTGCTATAGTTTATCTTTGATGTTGTCTTTCCCTCTTCTTCTAGATCTGCCTCATGATCTTTGACTGTCTCTTGTTATGCAGCCTTATATGGTATGAAATCTCCAGACATTCTCTCCAGATGGGCAAAGCACTTTATTTGCTGTCTTTGTATATAGTTTAATATTGGCTGTATTCCAATTTTTTCTCTTATAATCTTATTCCTGACTTTACCCCTTCTAGTCACTCCAGCAGCTTTCCTCAGACATCTCATTTCTGTAGTAATTAACTTTAGTTTATGCTTTATTGTAAGAGTCCATGTTTGGCACTGATAACATAAGGTGGGGATAAATACACTTTGTTTGAGATGCTTCTTTGTCCTTACATTGTAGGAGTGGAGCTAGCTGTCCCAATACTTGGCTTACCTTACTGCATCATGTATTAATCGCCTTGTCCATTTTTCCATCTCCAGTAAATGTTGTTTCTAAATATTTGAACTCTGATATTTGTTTTATGCTGTTCTCTTTATTACTATGTTTAAGGGGTACTTTTCAAATTACTATTACTTTTGTTTTTTTCTTTACTAATTTTCATATTATTTGTCTTACATTCATGACATGAGATATTGTTGCAGTTCTTTAGCTGTACTTGCTATCAGTGCCTGATCATCTACAAAGAGTAGTTTGTTGATACTATTTTTATTCTTGGACTTATCTTTTATGCTTATGCTGTCAATGTAAGTGATAAATAATAGTGGTGATTACATGGTCAATTTCTGCAAATGATTGAGGGGAATGTGCATAAAGATAAAACCTGGTTATGACTTATAACTGGAACATCAAAACAGAAACTGAAGGTTTGATTTTTATTTATTTTATTCCTTCAATTTCTATTATCTCCCAAACCAACCAAGTGAATCTGGGAAACTTACAATTCTAAAATTATAAAACAATTAAATAAAAGTAATACATCCAGAAAATAAATAAATAAATGTCAAGTGACTCAAAGTGCAGAATGTGTAAAGAAGCAGAAGAAACAGTAGATCATATATTCAACTTGTCTTAGAAGATCACATAAAGTAATTACAAATGAGCAGATTAAAATATTGGGGATTTCTGAATATTAACTGATAAGAGGTCTTCAAATTTAACTGGTTGAGCAGAAGATGTAGATAATTTACAGTATGTGGCAATACCCAAAGATAGTAGAATAGGAGACAAATAATTGGAGAAGATCATAAAGTATCAAGATTTGAACTTTGAAATTGAAAGATTATGGCATAAACTGAACATTAAATTGTGGTCCCAGGGGTTATTGGCACACTGAGTGCCATACCAAAAAATCTTGGATGGCACTTAAACAAACTGCCCATTGACAAAATTTCCATCTGTCAATTATAAAAGGCCACAGTGCTTAAATCTGTCATGCACTATACCAATACTTTATGTTATGTTAGGCAGTTTCTTGGGGAAAAGTCAACGTGTATGATGGCTAACAACAGCTAAAAAATTGACAGTTATAATTTCATATTTTTGTGTATAATGATAATAATAAAAGAACAATAGTCTAAACATTTGCATGACTGTACGATGAACCATAATAATATCCATGAAAGCTCCTTGTTTCATTGTGTAACTGTTCTATAACATAATAACTTTTCTGTTTTCTATTTAGTGGCAAACATCTTCAATAGTTTTAGCAATAGCAATAGCACTTATTGCTTCACCATGCTTTACAGCTCTCTCTAAGCGGTTTTTAGAGTCAGCATATTGCCCCCAACAATCTGGATTCTCATTTTACTGACCCTGGAACGATGGAAGGCTGAGTTAATCTCGAACCAGTGAGAATTGAATTGCCAAACTGCAGCCAGCCAGCAGTAGTAGCCTGCAGTATTGCATTCTAACCACTGCACCACCACAGCTTTACCTTTTTAATTTATGGTTTTATAAATTAAAATCAGAACATAGGTGAGCGGGACACAAATGTATACTATTTATTAATGTATTATTTATTGTACAAACTTTTTCAATTTTTTTATTTCATAATACTGATTTTTTTTACCTCCAGCTCAAAAAGAATCCTGTCACACTGTGACAATCAGGTGACTACAGTATACAAGTAGTCATCGATTTATGACCATAACTGAGCCCAAAATTTATCTTAAGTAAGACATTTGTTAAATGAGTTTTGCCCCATTTTATGACCTTTTTGCCACAATTGTTAATCATTACAGTTGTTAAGCTAATAACACAGTTGTTAAATGCAACTGGATTCCCCCTTAACTTTGCTTGTCAGAAGGTCGCAAAAGTTGATCACATAACCCTGGGACACTGTAACCATCATAAATACAAACCAATTGCCAAGTATCTGAATTGTAATCATGTGACCCATGGAATGCTACAATGATTGTAAGTGTGAAAAACAGTCATAAAACCAACTGTTGTAAGTCAAGAATTACCTGTATTAGCTTTGGTATGTCTCTTTTCAATATCATGGATACCTAAGCAAACAGAACTTTGGCTCATGTAATGAATTTTCTCCTCCCTAAGAACTATCCTTGTACCTGGAACTTTTTTAGATGATCCCAAAATGTTGTGGCATAATTTATGATATGTACAGTTAGTATATAAGAGAAGATGACGCCTTTCCAATGAATGATTATTCAGCTTTTTGTGTTCTTTTATCCCAAGTTTAGGAATATTATTCAAATTATATGGGTAAGTAATTTAGAACAGTAGCTCCCAACCTTTTGGGCACCAGGGACTGGGTTCTGCAGAGAGAGGTTTTTCCACAGACCGGAGGGGGTGTTGTTTCGCATGCTGCCTGCACTCCATTGATGGGGCTTTGCTTGTTTGTGCAGCCCAATTTCTGGCATGCTGCAGTGTGATTCCAGTCCAGGGACTGGAGATTGGGGGCCCAAATATTACTTCCTATGGTGAAAATGTCTGCTACTAAGTGAAAACAAGTGTCACCTAAACTAGATCGTATTTGTTTGCACAAGTTTTCTCAACCCTTTTTATAATTCTATTAAGTTTATCCTAGAGCTTTACTTTGCTTAGATAATATCACATGAGCATTTCTGGATCCACATAAAATTTAGATAACCATAAAAATGTTTCAATTATAATATACGTGTGCAACACCCTTGGCACTAATGTACTATATATTGTTTACTAGAGTACAGAAGTTTACCAAATAGCAGTAATATCTATTTTCATCAACTAAATTTTTTTTGATCCACAAAATGAAATATTATTATTATTAATCTATGAAGGATCCAATGAATTACATTACAGGCACTTACTGTCACATTCCCATCTTCCATGACATTGCTCCATTTTCCATATGCATATGTTAAATACTTTTTTTGTTTCAAAGATATACCAATGAAGCATTCCAAAGACTAATGTGCCTTATATATACAAAATAACTCAACCCCAGTCAACCCCAGCTTCATTCATTATGCCATTGGCCTTTTCCTTTGATATTTCTTGCATTATGCAGCTTCTTTATAAAGTATTAACTGCTGTTTCAGCCTCTTTGTCATTTGCTTACTTCTGTCTTTCCATGTTTGCTGCAATTAATGATTAATGGTAGAGAGTGATAATTTTTTGAATGCCTTTTCTATGGCCATTTTTTTAACATTGCTTTTTTTGTTTGTTTTTTCCCATCCCGACAGAATGAAAAATCATATTAAGCAAGGCTTGCAACTATGGCCTAAATTAGAGTGTTTTACCAAAAAATGATTCCTATTGATTGCATCAACAGTTACAAAACCTGATACTTCTGGAAAAATACAGTTTCTGTTACTTATGGCCAAATCTTCTGAAAAACTCTTTGTGATTTTTCTCACATCATAAAATGTAGAATACTCCCTATTCTCCCATTACAATCTCATAAAGGAACAGAGTATTACCAGCCCATTCCAGGCAGGTGATTAATACTGTATCACATTGACCATCAAAGAAATGGTATCACCCAAGTAATATTGTAACTATACTATGTGAAACATGCCTTCATCGTGTGTATTCTTTGATACAAACATATAGTCTTCCAAAATAATTATG
>JARGCV010000006.1:8635000-8637500 GCA_034064705.1 Bothrops alternatus | reverse complement strand
AACTCTAAATGATTATGCCATAACATTTTAGGAATCTGACTAATTATATCAACAGATAATTAAAACTTCAAAATATATTCAAAATTATACACTAATCCAAATATATTTGTGAGAATAACTCAGAGAAAGCAACTATATAAAGCAAACAGAAATCAAGTTTTCTTTTGCCTAAAGCCAAAATCATGATGTTTTAGAATATAATTTAAAACTATATTTACAGCCTATAATGTAGAAATCTACCCTCAAAGTTTTCCGAGTTCTACTAAGGAGACTTGTATATTTACTTTCCTATCTATTTATTTTGAGATCTTCTGAAACTTCAGAAAATTAAAGAACAATGTTGCTGCCAAGTTTGCCCTTACAGTGTAACAATATTTTTATCTTCTTTTTTCTGCATTATTTCTACTGAAGCTATGACTACATGAACAAACAGGAAGTTTTTAAGGTGCTCTGAGAAATGATAAGTTGCATTTTGTGAGAATGATTTCTATTATAAACGATTGCTTATCTTTTAAAAATATTAATAGAGCACTCCCATGCATATTATTCAGAGGAAAGTCTAATAAAGTAATTGGGGGAAGAATTTAGGACTGTAACCTAAATAAACATATTTTCAACTTTTTAAAATGATATTTTAAAAAAATCAAAGTTTTGATTAGACAATATTTATAGAAAAAATGTTAATATATGTAAAGAAATATAATTTTAAGAAGGGAAAGAAAACTGGTATTGAAACAATGCACAGCTATAAATTCTTAGATACTGCTAAGTTTTCAAGACAAAACTATTATAATTGTTCCACATCACCATAACAAATACTGTACAATTTATTCAATATTAATATAATAATAGTTTAATAACTTAATGACTGCCATATTTATTTCTGATGATAAAGGCCTAAACTGAACAATATAAGTAAAAGTAAATTTTCAAGTAAAATTCAATTTTAACAACTTTATGTTCAATAATGTTATTTGCTCATGATATAGATCATAAAAATATATCTATTAACAAGCTGAATATTAATAGTTTAATATAAAGATTTGGGAGTGTAAGGCATAGCTCTAAAAAGAAGTTCAGCAGTTTATGTACAATATTTAGCACCCTGAAGTATTTGCCCTTTATATATAACTAGAAGAAAGAAATAGCCTAGTTCTACTTTTTAATAACAGCAATAATAATTTTAAAAAGTGTTAAATGTGTGTCTTAAATTCCTCATAGTAAAAAGCATAAATTTATTATCTGTTTGTAGCTTACTCAACCTGACTGAAAAGACCATAATTTACTTGGATATATTTCCCTATTCATTTTTATAAATATTAAAAGTTTTATTTAGTTTTATTTAGTTACACACAAAAGAAACAATATAAGTGCACATACCACGAACACAGGGACATAAATAGTCATTTAGGAAATTACTTTATTCCTAGTCTCCTGGCTAAAAAAGTATGGCATTTTTTTCATCTCTACAGAGGTATTTCAATTAGTCTGCTCAGGTGTCTTTCAACTTTTTATCTATATATTTCATGAAATTTTATTTACAAGAACTATAGCAACTTAGCTGCAAAGAATCCCCGTGGCACTTTTACCTGAGCTGAGTTTAGGAACAATTTCAATCTACAAAGATGTAAAATAGCAAGTAATGTGGCCCTCTTGTGGAAAGCTAAGGATCACCTTTTCTTTCTCAGTATCATTCAAGGAAGCTAGCGGTTTTAAAAAAAGATGTTTTGCTTGAAAAGATAAGGAAGCAATGTCTACAAATATATACTCTTGTCTTTAAAAGAAAGTGTGCAGGTACTCCAGGGCAGATATATCTTAACAATTAAAAACATGCATAAATTTTCTATTTTAAAGACTAACAGAGGACAACAAAACAAATAAACAACAAAATAATGCTCCACTTTCTGCAATACTTTAAAAGTAAAAAAACAACAACTAGAAGGATAGGAAAAACCTTTCCATTGCCATGGAAATAAACAGGATGCAAAACAAACAAAAACTTACCTGCTGTTGTTGCAGATGCAGCAGTTCTACTGTGCTTACTTCAGTGCCCGTGTCACCACTTGATCTTCCATCTCTGCTGCCAGCATCTAATTGGCTGCTTAGAGTGCTCATTCCATTTTGATTCATTGAACTGTTGCTTATTGTCTCTGTTGCAGATTCCTGCATCATGACTTAATACCTAAAAGTGATTAAGAAGTATCAATTAACACACACATTACACCTTCACACTTCCATTATCAAGATGTCCCTCTTTGCCAATTACAGAGACAACATCTTTAGGAGGGGAAGGGGAAGAACCTCTTGCATAGTCATTTAAGGAACAAGCAATGAAATACAAACCTTGTTTTCACAGATATTCTATACTCATTCCTGAAACCATATTTCTCATAGCAATGTTGCTGTAGTTTCATATACAAAAATAATATCCATATATGCAACATGAGGAAACAGCATTCCTGAACATCACATTTTAAAGCCTAGCTATCAAACCAGTAAA
>JARGCV010000006.1:8622500-8625000 GCA_034064705.1 Bothrops alternatus | reverse complement strand
AAAAATGCATGGATGGAATTTAGGGTTTATTACCTGGAGGTGAAGAATGTCAAATTGGTCAGAGGAAAAAGCTGTTGGTGTTTGCAGTAAGAACTTGCTCATGTCACTGAGAAAAGTGCAGCTATCTGTGTCATCGCTCCAACTCTGTTTAGAGTGGCTTGCCTCATAAACAAGCTTGTCTTCCCTCATAGCTTGTTCATGCATACTTAAATCACCTTGCCCATTAAAAATCTCTCTCTTGACAATTATTCTATCATTTTCAGTTGTCATCAGGCAATTACCGTAGCCCTAGGATGGGCCCAATAAGAACCCAGGCTCTGAGACTGCTTTCTGAAGCAGATAGAATGAAAAGTGCAGAAATGGTAATTTATAGCCCAGGCTAGCTACCTTTTTTCAAAACTGACGTGCAGAGTTAAACTATCACACCTCTTTGATGAAGTAGCTGCTTTTTTGTTTAAAGCACTTGCCTGATCAACCCAACCATTACATCATAAAGTTATATGTCGCATTCATACTATATAAAATAGGTACCATTTTATAGATATTATTTTATAATGACAGATTGAAAATTAATTTAAGCTAAAAACCCAAATCATCATATTCATACATACAGGGCTGCAAGCCTGAATGAACCGATATGCCTTTTCATATTGGTACAAGCTTAACAGAGAAAAAAAAAGTTTTCCCTTTAGGACAGAACAAACATCTGCTCTACATAACCCAGCACCGGGAGACATCCAAACGTGTGGTCAAACTCCCTTTTCAAAAACTTGCACCCTGACACAGACTAGGGCATATGCTAAAAGCAGAATGACATGCTTATTATCAACCCATGTAAGCAGAAATCCGGTTTTTATTCTGTAGATTTTGCAAATAAAAAATAATAAAATAATACAAGAGAACTTCTTTATTATTTGCTGCCTGTAGCTTAAATCTACATTAAGCTACAAAAACAGTTACTGGGTCTGGTTTCACAGCTCCCTTTCCCCCTCCCTTCTTCATCCTAAAGACAATACTGTAGTTTGTTTGGTTTTTTTAAAAATAGAAAGAGATCCCTGGTGAAAGGAAAACAAAACGAATTTCAAAAGTAAGGCAAATTTCATGTCTACCGGCAAAACGCTCACAAAAACTCTCAGACACCCTTCCCAAACTCTCTCTCTCTCTCTCTCTCTCTCACACACACACACACACACACAGACACACACACACACTTGCTCTTTTATCCTGACTGAATTTAAACAAATAAATCAACGTTAACCTACCTTATCTCAAGAGGTTACAGAAAACAACTTCCCAGCCTGAACTTCATAGGAGTTTGGTTGAGGACAGAGAAATTAAGAAGATTCAAACAGCCAGATGCAGAAAGCCCGGTTTCAGGAGAGGGAAACTCAGAAGCTAGCTCACTGTCAAAGCTACCACCAGGCAACTATTTACAGCAGTATTTACACTACTGTGAGTACACCTCTGCCCGATCACGTCCCAGACTGATGGCATCTTGTGCTAGTAATTAAAACAAATCAAGCTGCTCTGTGATTGTTTTGGCGTCTGTGGACAATCATATACAAAATCAGCATTTAATCACTAGGATATGTCTTTGGTGTGCAACGTGAAGGGTGACAAAGGTTCAAGACTGAGCCAGCATGCTTACCATAATCTTTCTAAAGTAAGTGCTTCTTTTTTTCTTTTTTGTTCAATAGCAAGCAGTTTGAATTTCAAAAGTCTTTTATGTCTTTCATGTCGGTGATAAATATACTTCTTGCTTCCCTTATTAGGACAAGCCTGCTATTATGCAGTGTACTTTTGGTAAAGCTCCAATGCTCTGCAATTTACAGCCAAAGGAAATATTTTAACAAAAATAAGCAAACTAAAGACAGGCATTTCACAGCCACAACATAGATAAGCAGGAGAGAAAATTCACATCGAAACCACTTCACAATGACAATTTGTCCAAGCAGATGTTAATCAAGTCTCAGCCTTTGAACACTAGATACCATCAATTACTAACCTTAATTGAAATCACAGTGCTCCATCTCTTTGCCAGCATGTTCAGAGGAAGATGTATTAAGATATTTACAGTAAAGTAAACAATGCATAGTTGCAATGAAATGGAAAATTTTTCAGCTAATGGTGTTTGTCAATCCTTTGTCATTTTTTTTCTGCCTGCCACAGATGTTTTCTTAGCTGCTTCACAAAAACAGGAATCAACTAGCAGAGAAGAAAGACTTTCTCTCCCCCAGGAAAAGAGTACAAAGCCAAATCTGTACACAGCAGATGCAAAAGAAAGTCCATCTGCTACCAGCTCACAACACCACATGGAGTTTTAAGATTTTATACTGTAGGTAGCCTAGCAATGTTTATGTGGACATATCAGAATAAAAGGATATGTAGGGGCAAAGCTAACTTCAAAGTGCCAGGGCCAAGAACTACAGAAACTCAAATCTCAATAAAAGCCAGCTTGCTAGAACAAGTGAGTCAAAGACTGTTCGCAGGATGTCCCTCC
>JARGCV010000006.1:8577500-8617500 GCA_034064705.1 Bothrops alternatus | reverse complement strand
AATTTCTCACTTAGCAACATACATTTTGGGCTCAATTGTGGTTGTAAGTTGAGGACTGTCTGTACTTTTTGATTACTTTCATGGGCAAAAGCATGAGAGCTCCACTTGTTCCAACATGCAGGGAAATCTTTCATTTGTGTTGTAAAAAGCTCTTCCATTGTGTACAAATGTTTTTGAATCCAATCCCAAATTAAAAAAATAATAATGTAGTCATTATTTTTAAAAATTTGTGATACAGATAAATGAATATTTATTTAAATTAACCATACAGAAAAAAATACGTGGCGTGGATAAAGATAAAATATATAGCAGTAGCATGTATATCTGGAACTTACATTATTTTTGAGACAATGCTTTCAATATAATAATCTGCTAAGAAAATCTTGAGCATCTCTAGCAGCTTGCTTTTCAACTCTGCATATGATAATTAAAAAACTAGTATGGAATAAGGATTACTGGCATGCTTAGTGTCGCTCTATTACACCAGCTTCAACTGTTGGTGACATGTTTACTAGTATTTCTCCTTACTTAAGTGAAAACTAAGGAAAATAGGCAAGCTGTCAGCCTTGCCTTGGCCATGTTGCAGGGGATTTGGCAAAAGTCAATTATGGCTATGGACTATGAATCAGATTTGCACACTTATTAAAAAATGTTTCTTGTTGTCCTATTATAAATCAAGATGGAAGCTTTTGAGCCATTAGTTCAGCCCCCTATTTAATTCACAAAATCAAGAACTAAAGCATCCCCAAGTGAATCATAGCATTAGCAATAGTACAACAAAAGCATTGTCAAGAGTGAAAACTTAGCAGCTACATGCCTTATTGTTTTCATCTTGTCATTAGAGTAAGGAGAGGGAGATGAGGCTTTGAATGAGTTAGAGAAACTAAACCTCTCCAGTTCTGCAGACGTTTGTTGAAACACAGATGTATGGAAACTTTTCGAGGACATTCTAACTGGGGAAGAAGATAACAGAAGGTTCTCAAAACAACGAAAAGATGCTTACATGAACTATGGGGACATCTGGAAGGTTTGGCTGGGAATGTCATTGTTATATGCTTTGGTTAGATATCTTGGGATTTTAGAGTTAGTTTTTGTTCGCCTATACCATGTCATGTATTCAATAAAACAGTAAGATCTTCAGAAATGAAAGAAATCCTGGACTTTATCTGGGTACTCGAGCTGGAGGTTGACATTAAACTAACTCTCATAATTTTTGTAGCCTACCTGGGTTTATCTCCCAGGGGTGCTAGTACATTTTGAATTCTGCAATGGAACAGAAGACCAAGGAAAGGTCACCTCACAGAGATACTTCTCTCCAGAGGATGGCAACTATAATCCAGATGGGAGAGATCGACTTGTTGGGGGGGGCTCGCCTGAAGCAAAATGCTGGAGCAGTGGAGCAACCTCAAACTGCTGGAGGAGGAAGAAAGACAGAGGTTCCTTAATAGGCATCACGAACTATGTGGGTGAGTGGCTTCGGGAAGGCAGCAGAAGCTGAGCTTCCTCTGGCTCTGTGTGAGCCTTGACCAATGAAGGCATCCAAGAGGGTGGCAAAGTGGGGAGAACCGCTGGATTGGAAGCCATCTTGCAGCCCTTCAGTGGAACAATTGAGAGAAGTTCAGGGATTTGGAGGTTCAAGGAGATGGCCCCTGAAACGGTCAGTTGTGGGTTAAGCTCATTACCTTATTGTTCCCTCTCCATGCTCGCGAAGACAGTAGCTTCACTCTGGGCAGCAGAATCAACTAGAAGGGGACTAGCCAGTAAAAGCCGGGGCCCCAAAAAGAGGGACACTACCAGACCATCGCACAACTGATCAGAGAGGGGGTTAGGCAGCATTACCAGCAGCAGGATAGCCACTCGGATATGTGCTGGTGAGGAAAGATACCCAGCCTCCTCCTTTTACAGTCAAATTTGATGGACAACCGGAAAAGCTGGCTTACTTCCTGACCCAGGTGTCAAATTATCTAGAAAAGTATGGAGACAGATACCCCGATGATGAATCCAAGGTGAATGTTATTTCAGCAAATCTGGAAGGGGATGCAGTAGAGAGGTTGGTGTTGCTTTATGATGAGGCCGCCCCAGAGCTCCATGATGGGGATGCCTTCATGCAGAAGCTATGGAATCGGTTTGATGACCCAGCCGAAGCAAGAAAGGCAGATGCAAGAATCAAGCAAAGGAAGAGACCGGTGACTGAATATATTCGGGAATTTCATAGTTTGCTGGCTGGGGTCAGAGGTTGGCCAGAGCACATCTTAGTCTACCAATTTCAAGATGGGTTAAACAAAAAACTATCTGCTCAGAAGGGTGCCCCATCTCCTCAGAAATAGTACAAGTTAACTACAGAGGTGGAATTATACTTGATGGATTACTGATAGTACACTCGTCAAGATCTTCGCCTTCAGCTGTTAGGGGAGAGACAGGCATATGGCCAAGGAAGCAAGAGTAATATTGCCAGGCCCAGGGGAGAGAGACCCCTTCAGGGGAATGGAGCGTTTCCAATGTGGTAAGGAGAGACACAGAGACACAGATTGCCCTGCCCCATATTCAGTTGGCAGCTCATCCTCCTCCAAGCAAGCAGAGGTCAAGAAAGCAGGAACAAAAAATCAAGGAAAATATCAAAGTAAGTTGTCAAGGTCTCTCCAACCTCAGGGGAAGGGGAGACAACTCAGAGAAACAGGGATTGGTTTTCTATGAAAGTGATAGTGAAAGGGAGGATGACCCTATGGTAAGTGGTCCTATTTCTCCTATGACTACCAAAGTAGAACTGTTTGTATCTTCTTCAGGAGTAAAGGAGACCCGTACCACCCGATTGGATTCAGGCTGCACTAGGTGTGTGATCAGCTTGCCTACAGTAAAAAAAACTGGATTGTGGCTTAGAAAGGCTAGGCAACCCACGGGATTCGAGCAGTTAGATGGGTCTCTCATGGGGTGAGAACCTGCAAATTACCTCACTGAACCAATAACTATAAAGTTGGGCAAGCATATGAAATCATTCATTTTATTGTAATGACTGAAAGGATGATTTTAGGCTTAGCATGGCTAAAGAAAAAGAATACACTTATAGATTGGAATAACAACAAATGGCAATTAAAGAACAGAGCAGTCAATCAACAAAAACTGCAGGAGGCACCAACTAGTCACTATGAACTGATGGTTAAGAAAGTGATAGTGAAAAAAGGGAATATACAAAAAGCAACCGAGGCATTAGAACACATAGAGATTTAATGGAAGTATTTAGTGAAAAGGAATTGGATATTCTCCCCCCTCATCGGCCATCAGACTGTGCCATTGAAATAATTCCAGGGGCCAAATTTCCTAAACCAAAAATGTATGCTATGACAAAAGAAATGGAAGATCTCAGAGGGTTTTTAGATAAAAACCTGGCTCGAGGTTTCGTTCAACCTGCAAAATTGAAAATGGCAGCCCCTATTTTATTTTGGAAGAAGAAGGGTGGGGGTCTTAGAATGTGTGTTGATTATAAAAATCTTAATGCCATATCAGTGGAAAACATGTATCCCCTTCCACTTATGAAAGATGCGGTAGGACATTTGTCTAAAGGGAAAATATTTTACAAAACTAGACCCAAGCAAAGGCTATTATTGAGTATGGATTAAAGAAGATGAGTAGAAGACAGCCTTTAATTGCCTTTTAGGCTGTTATCAATTCAAAGGAATGCCTTTTGGACTACAAGGAGCCCCTGCATTTTTCATGCAGTTAATAAATGAGGTACTACATAAATATTTATATAAAGGGGTGCTGGTTTATTTGGATGATATTTTAATTTATACTGACACTATGGAAGAACATGTACAATTAATAAGAGCAGCGTTAACAAAATTATTAGATAATCAACTGTATGCCAAATTATCAAAATGCAATTTTCACAAAGCCAGTTTAGATTACTTAGGATATCGTGTTTCCGCTGGAGGCATAGAAATCCAGAAAAGCTTTCATAATACAAGCAGATGTTAGTGATGTTGCAGTGGGGGCAGTCTTGCTACAAACAAATGAGAAGGGGGAATTACAAGAATGTGCATATACCTCTCAGTAGTTATTGGATACTGAAAGAAGATGGGCTGTGTGGGAAAAGGAAGCTTTTGCAATTTGTTGGGCTGTTAACATGGAGACAATTCCTAGAGGGCAGCAAAATTCCATTTGAAGTGTGGACAAATCATAAAGCCTAGAGGCTTTGAAGACACCAACGAAACTGTCTCCTAAACAAATTAGATGGGTTCAATATTTTAATTGATTTAATTTAATCTTCATTATATACACAGAGGAAAACACTTTTTAGCTGATGCCCTTTCTCGAATGCCTCAATACAAAATTACCAAGGAAGAAGTGATAAATTCTATAATCCCTTCTAGCCAGCTTGCTGCACCAGTGCAAGGGTTTCCGTGCAAGGGAAACCCACCCCAGTTAACTTTAGATCCAGAAATTTAAGGAGACTATGGAATAAGATAGTTGGTTTCAAATCCATACAAGTGAATTTATGATGAAAAAAGGTCTGTCGTGAAAAGGCTCCAAAGTCCATGTTCCAGATAGTCAAAGGATTTTGGTGTTAGACTGGGCCCATGATGAAAAAACTGCCTGTCATTTTGGTTTTTATATTATACATCCATGTGT
Source organism: Bothrops alternatus (assembly GCA_034064705.1). Lineage (NCBI taxonomy): Eukaryota > Metazoa > Chordata > Lepidosauria > Squamata > Viperidae > Bothrops > Bothrops alternatus. The sequence goes on along the minus strand of JARGCV010000006.1, from coordinate 8,612,874 downwards.
TTAAAGTAGTAGATGAGGGCATATCTTGAGAGATCTCAGGCATAGCTACATATTCAATCCCAGAAGTCACTTTAAAAGATGAAAACCCAGTACTGCTGTGTACTGTATTATTGTATGCCACTTCAGCAAAAGGTAGTAAATCTGCCCAACCATTCTGTTGATAACTTACATAGCACCTTAAATATTGTTCTGTCATTGCATTAGCTCCTTCAGCCGCGCCATTGGTACTTAGATGAAACCCGGAACTAAGATCTTGAGACAATCCTATTTTTTCCCCAACTTACAAGAACAACTTTACTGAACCCAAAGGGGGAAACGCTGAAGGCTCACACTTCACATTATATACAATTTGTGTTTTTTTTTAAAAAAAAAATGTTGCAAGCCAAACATCTCAAGGACCAAAACAGGTCTGGCTAGAGACCAGTACAGGAACCTGGCAAACAGAAACATCGAAGCTGCATAGAGGGTCCATCCCTCTACTGCTGGGTCAATGAAAGCTCAAAAATAACCAGCATGTGCTTTTCACATCCACAAAGATAGGTATACATATTATCTCTGTTTATATATATATAAAAGACTCAACACTCAGCAGGCTGGTCAATAGAAATGCCTACCCTTGTGCCCCAGGCACAAAAAAGTTAAAAAAAAAACAGATAAGAAATGAGCCACCCAAAAAGTGTTTAAAGTAGGAGATAAAGTATACTTATCCACAAAATATCTGAATTTAAGAATACCGAGTAGAAAACTAAGACCAAAATATATAGGTCCTTTTACCATCATAGGGATTATAAACCCAGTTACGGTAAAATTGCAGTTACCAAGCATATTTAAATGGATACATACAGTGTTTCATTATTGAAGCATTTTCAAGTTTCCAGATTGAGACCAATTGGAAAATCACCTCCGCTTCCAATTTTAGTTAAGGGGGAAAAGCATTATGAAATTGAAGAAATTTTAGATTCTAGATATAGCAGGTTGAAACTACAGTATTGAGTAAAATGGAAGGGATACCCCTTAGCTGAGGCAGTGGGTAGCAGCTACAAATGTTAGAACAGATATGCTAATACGAAAATTCCATTCCAAATATCCTAACCAACTTCAGTGAAGGAAGAGACTTTGTCTATGAAATAGTGGTAAACTCATGTGAGTTTATTTTATTATTTTTCCAGGTCCTTTCTTTTCCCAAGGGGGCAGCATGTCAAGAGTGAAAACCTGGCAGCTGCATGTTATTAGAGTAAGGGGGGGGTATGAGGCTTTGAATGGGTTAGTTAGAGTTAGTTTTCCTTCACCTATACCATGTCATGTATTCAATAAAACAGTAAGATCTTCAGAAATGAAAGAAATCCTGGACTTTATTTGGATACTTGAGCTGGAGGTTGACAAGCATTTAGCTTTATGTACTGTTCCATAGCACTTTACAGCACTCTCTGGGTGATTTACAACATAGAGCATTATTTACATATTGTCCCCAACAATCTGGATCCTCATTTTACCAATCTTGGAAAGATGAAAGGCTGAGTAAACCTTGAGCCCCATCAGGATTGAACTCCAGGCTGTGGACAGAGTTTGCCTGCAATACTGCACCTTAACACTGTGCCACCTGGACTCTTCATTCTTTACAGATAGAGAGAAAGATGCATACTATTTCTCTGCTAATTGATTCAATTGTCAAATGACTGTTATGCATTAGCAAGATATACAAATATGGAAATGAATATATATAACTTTAAATGATGGAAATATTGCTATCAAGAAGAAGAAAACAAAATGTGACCAGCTTGTAAGGTTTTTCATAGGACCAGGAACAAGCCATCTGACTTGTTTAGCATATTATTATTAAATCATGACTTTGAAGATCTTACTGCTAATTATATCCAGTGAGAATTTCACTAAATAAATCCTTATTAGTATTTCTACATTTTGAGATGCAGGACCTGAAAGCAAGCTATACTGCTGATGCCACAATGGCTACATTACTTCACTTTGCTTTCTCAGTTCTCCCAAATCAGTCTGCTTCAGTGTTGGTCCTAATGCATAAAGAAAGCTTGACTAATAAGGACTTTATAGATGTGTCAAAAGTTTGTATAGACTGTTTAAATAAATTATAAAAATATTAAATTTTTAACAAAAAAAAGCTTCTTCCAACATGTAAAAAACAAGAAAAAAGTGAAGGAAATGATTGGTCCATTAGTGGGTGAAAGTGGCAAGAAGGTGACAAGCAATAGGGAGAAGGGGTGTTGTCTTACCTGAACGCCTTTTCTCAGTACGGAGATGGAGAATCCACCAATGGGTTTTCTCAGTTTGCCTGCTCTTGGGACCAAGTAGCCAAACTTGACACGCCCCCTCTTGCTAGGAGATCCAGTCTTAACGAGGCCGAAGTGGCTGAAGGTGGACGAGGTGTTGGCTCTCAAACCCTTAAATGTGGCCTAACTGACCTAAAGGGTGGGTGTAGATTCTCCATCTCCGTACTGAGAAAAGGCGTTCAGGTAAGACAACGCCTCTTCTCCAGTACAGGAGATGGAGAATCCACCAATGCGACATACCAAAGCCTCACTGTCCCGTTGGGTGGGAAACAGAGAAGGCCGGAATAGTGTCCCTGGAGACCACCTGCTGAAGGACCCGCCGACCAAAGGAGGCGTCCGCTGAAGCAAAGCGGTCAATTCTGTAATGGCGAACAAACGGGGAGGGCGAGGACCATGTCGCAGCCCTGCAAATCTCCACGATGGACGCCTGAGTGACCCATGCCACAGAGGTCGCAGCACTGCGAGTGGAATGGGCAGTAAGATGACTTCGAGCTGGCAGGGAAGAGGCCTGATACGCCTCCACAATACAGGCTGTGATCCACCTGCCAATAGTCCCTGCGGAAGCCTTCTGGCCCAGTGAAGATGGGCAGAAAGATACAAACAATGCCTCAGACTTACGAAAAGGCTCCATGCGCTTCATATAACGTCACAGTGCCCTGTGGACATCCAACATGTGCCACTGCCGCTCCAGGTCATGGGAAGGATTGGGACAAAATTTGGTAAAATGACTTCCTGTGCTCTATGGAAAAGCAAGTTCACCTTGGGCACAAAGATGGGGTCCAGGCGAAGAACCACCCTATCGCTGTGGAAGATGCAAAGGTCATTTCTGACCGATAAGGCGGCTAGTTCAGAAATACGTCTGGCCTATGTAATGACGATTAAAAACGCCACCTTAAGAGACAGATTCTGCAGCGGAATAGTTGCTATGGGTTCAAAGGGTGGTTTAGTTAGAGCATGAAGGACGCACGGCAATTCCCACAAGGGGTACCTGTGTACCACGGGAGGCCTGGTGTTGCACACACCTTTGATAAAGGCACGAATCCTGGGATGGTGAGCTAAGGGAACTGAGTCTGCACAAATGAGTATTGTAGAAAGGGCCACTACCTGCCGGCGAATGGTCCTTTATCCAGGCCCTCCAAAAGGTAATCTACTATCTGAGGGACTGTCTATTAGGAAATATTCAGTTGTCTCCCATGACACCAATGGCAAAAAATTTTCAAAGTGGAATTATAAATGTGATTGGTCGCTGGACGACGAGAGGCCTGAATCATATCAATGGCCCGAGGAGAAAACAGTTCTTGAGCCATTATACTGCACTCAAGTGCCAGACGGTCAACTGTAACCATTGAGGATCCAGGTGTTGTATGGTCCCTGTATTAATGACACGCAATGAGGAGGTATCTGCCAAGGGGGAGATCGGGAAAGGTTCACCAGGTCAGCAAACCATGGCCTCTGTGGCCAATAAGGGGCCATGAGGATTACTTCCACCTGTTCCTGGAGCAGCTTGCGGATGGTCGCCGGTATGAGTGGGAGGGGAGGAAAGGCGTAAAGGAGGCCTGGTGGCCACTGGGTCCGCAAGGCGTCCGTCCCCTCCGCGGAAATAGCAGGAATAGTACCTGGGAAGTTGGGCATTGGTTGATGATGCAAACAGGCCTAGTAGTGGAAGGCCAAATCTGTGGGAGATCTTGGAGAAGAGATCCGGATGCAACCCCCACTCCGAGGGATCGACCGTGGAGCAACTTAAAAAGTCCGCTTGCCGGTTCATGACCCCCGAGATGTGTTCGGCCCTGGTCGAGGATAGGTTGGATTCCACCCAGGAACCCAGGAGCCATGCCTCGGACATGAGGGATCTGGATCTGGTGCCCCCCTGATGATTGACGTGCGCCTTGGAGGCCACGTTGTCCGTGAGGATCAGAACGTGACGACCCCTGATCCAGTGTCTGAATTGGCGTAGAGCTAAATGAATGGCCCTGAGCTCCAGCCAATTGATATTGTGTCTCAGATCTGAGTGAGACCAATGGCCCTGAGCATACTGAGACTGCAGATAGGCTCCCCAGCCTAACAGACTGGCATCTGTTGTGATTGTGATGCGATCTGGTTCTTTGAAAGGTGAGCCTCTGGTCACTGCTTGTGAGAACCACCAGCGCAGTGCCCTACGAATGTGGACTGGTACCCTGACCTGATGGTTGGATGCGCTGGCATTCGCCCACTGGAACGGGAGAAGGAACCATTGGAGGCCCTGCAAGTGAAGTCTGGCCCAGGGAACGATGGCTATGCAAGAGACCATCTTTCCCAACAATTGGGAGAGTAAGACCAATGGAACTGAGTGTTTCCTGTGCACCTAACGGGCCAGGTCTCTGATGCTGGTTATTCGCTCTTGGGATAGATAAACCATGCAGTTGTGGTGTCTATGACGGCTCCCAGGTGCAGAAGTCTGGATGAGGGAACTGTCTGGCTTTTTTGAAAATTTATCGAGAAGCCATGTTGTTGAAGGACCTGAATGGTGCTTTTCACATCCGCCTGAGCTTCCTGGAATGTGGATGCTTGAATCAGTATGTCGTTCAGGTAACACTGGACACGTATTGGTATTTTCTGCAACTGGGCGGCTAACACGGCCAGGACTTTCGTGAACACTCTGGGTGCCGAGGACAGGCCGAAAGGAAGGGCCTTGTACTGGAAATGCCTGCCCCTGTAGCAAAACCTTAGGAACTGTCGGTGTGCTGAATGAATGGGAAGTCTCCCTATCTGATGCCCCCCAGGATAGACTGGAGAGAGTGCATCTTGAACTTTTTGTAAGTGATGTAATGGTTGAGATGTTTGAGGTCCAAAATCACTCTCCACCCTCCTGAGGCTTTGGGGACCACAAAGACGATGGAGTAGAACCTTGTGGCTTGATGGTACCGGTTCTATGGCCTTGAATTATTATTATTATTATTATTTACAATTTTTATACCGCCCCCCTCCCGAAGGACTCGGGGCGGTATACAGCCCAATTAAAACAACAACACACAAAAATTAAAATTATTAAAAATAAATTAAACAATTTGGCCTAATATTTAAAAACCCAACTAAAAACACAATCCCCTAAAAACAGTTATGGCCATTGTTGGAGCTGGAGCTATCATCCCAGGCCGGCTTGTCGGAATAAGTATGTTTTTAATTCTCGACGGAAGGAACGCAATTCCGTCATCGTACGGAGTTCGGGGGGAACTCGTTCCAAAGCGTTGGAGCTCCCACAGAGAAGGCCCTCCCCCTGGGGGTCGCCAGCCGACATTGTTTAGCCGACGGCACCCCGAGGAGACCCTCTCTGTGGGAGCGTACCGGACGGCGGGAGGTATTTGCTGGCAGAAGGCGATCCTGTAGATATCCGGGTCCGATGCCATGGAGCGTTTTAAAAATGGTCACTAACACCTTGAAACGCACCCGAAAGGCCACCGGCAACCAGTGCAGCTCACGCAGGAGCGATGTTACATAGGAACGCCATGGCGCCTCGGTCACTACCCGTGCGGCCGCAATGGGTCCCTGGAAACAGAGCAGGAATGAATTGGTCCGGGGGAGTGGCTAGAAACTCTAGGGAGAGACCGAACCGGATGGTTTGTAAAACCCAGCTGTCCGTGGAAGTGAGTTCCCACTGATGGAAGAAGTGGGTTAGCCTTCCCCCGATGGGAAGTCTTGTGCAGGAGTCACTTGGACTTCCTGTAGGGGCATCCTGCCTCTCGAAATGGCTGCTTAACCTGGCCCTGTTGTCTGGGTCGAAACCCAGGCCTGTCATAGGGACAGTCATACGGCCTCTCCTGTCTGGGAGTGTATGAGCGGGAGGGTTGGGCGACTGTTGCACCCGCTGCTAGCCGAAAGGACTGCCTGCGAAAGTATGGAGTGGGACGCTTGTCGGGCTTTTTGTTTAAATGAGCCATGACCTTGCGCTTGTCCTTATTTTCTACCAGGTACAGAGCCATGGCCTCCCCGAATAGATTGTTACCCAGATAAGGTGCAGTCGCTAGACGCCATTTGATCCTGGCGTCAGCCTGCCAGGGTTTGAGCCAGAGCATTCGCCTGGCGGCGATATTGGATGCTATGGACCTGGAGGCAGAATTGTCTGATTGAAGTGTGGCATCCGCCGCGTACTCAGTGGCTACCACCATTTTACTTAGGTCCTGGTGGGTCCGAATGTCCTCAGCGGGGACTCTGGCCTGTAACTGGCGTAGCCTTAAAAGAGTAGTCCTAGCAAAAAATGACGCGCAGGTGGCCATTTTAATTGCCCATGCTGCAGACTGATGGGTCCTCCGGAAGGTCTGCTCCCATTTTTTATCATCTGCCTTTAGCGCCTCCAACAGGTCCCCAGCTACCGCAGTCTGGGAAACCAGGGGAGTCCAGGCCTCATCCACCTTGGGGACCTCCAATGCATCAGTGAGGTCTGTGGAGGTGCTAAAGAGCTTTTTCTCGTTCCCGCTTACGGAAGGGAATGAGGAAGGGGAAGCCCATTGTTTTTTGATCCCTTTAAGAAAAATAGAAGAGCACGGGACATGGTGTTCTGTTGCCACTGTTTCAAAAAAGATAGGAGTGGGGCTGGAATCCGATGTGGCCTGCGGTTGCAGGAACTGATCGGATCCAATGTTGGCCGTCGATGTGGCCTTGCGCAACAGCGTAAGAAATAGGGCCGGGTTGAATAAGCCTCCCGAAGGAGAGGGTTCAGAAGGAAGTTTCTCCTCCTCTGATAAATTAAAGTCCGGCTGTTCCTCACCTTGAGGGGAAGAGTAACCGCTCATGGAGGAGTGCGCTGGAGAAGTGGGCTCCTGAATCATGGGGGTCTCCGCAGGGGGACCATAAGATGGCATGGCTGACGTAGAGGCCCCCTCATCTGGTGTATGAAAGGAACGCTGCGCTAGCGCTCGGTCCACGACCTTGGAAAGCAAGGCTTCAAGGCGGCCGTCAGAGAAAATATCCCCGATGTCTGGCCCCGAGTCCTGCAGCTGTGGGGGTAAATGTGGCCTCTGGGGCTGGGCCTGGAGCCATAGTGGCATGCTGAGCCAGCGCGGATGGAGAACCCAATGTGACCGGTGTCCCTGAGAGGGACCACATGCCTTGAGCTGAAGTTGAGGGACCTAAGGGAAGGTCAACCTCAGGGGCCGCCAATTGATCAGGATCCAGTCCGGCCTGCCTCTGTGCCCTGGAGAACTCCTTCTCCGGGGCCTGGTGCCTACAGTTGGCTTGCTTTTCTGTCAGCTTGGAAGACTTTTTAAGCATGTGCTTCATCTTGGATTTGGACTTGCCTGCCGCCCCCTGTTCAGAGGGTGTTTGGCAGCCGTAAAAAGAGGATGGAGAAATGGTACTCGAGGTTTGAGGCATTGAGGAGCCCTCCATCCTGGTTGAGCAATCCCAGACAAGTGAGATAATAGCTCTGGCAGGCAAGTAACTGGCGGGATCGAGATTGGAACAAGCAACAAGACTGTTCCCCTGACCACCCGACCAGAAAAAAATTATCTCTGGGTCTAGGTCACGGCAATTGAGTCAGATGCCAAAGGCACGTTTGGGGCCACTCTCTGGGCTCCACCCGGAGGCCTTAGGTGGCCAGTCAGGGTGCACCAGTAAAAGGAAAAAGGAAAAAAAAACCCGAAAGGGCTTAGAGGCCTGAATGGACAAAAAAAGGTCCTGGCAAAGGAAGGATCAAGCTCAATTGGCAGCTACTCAAATTGTGTATGTGGTAGTAGTGAGGCACAGTCCAGATGTGGCCTAAGCCAGGCCAACGACTGTAAATGGGTATGCTTGGGCCTAAGGAAATTTACATGTGGAGTTCAAAATGGCCGTTAATTACAGAGAATAGGCCTCGTAGGCCTAGCTAGGCCCCACCCATGTGGGTTCGGACTGGTGGCCGTCAAAAGGCGATCCGTTAAACTTAGGCCCCTGAAATAACTGGTGAGGTGATTAAGTCCTTAAATGGGGCGCGGGCAAACCGCCAATTGAATTAGGAGCGCAGGGAATGGACACGTAGGCCAATACAGCCTCCTTGTCTCTTCCCTGCAATTCAAAATGGCATCCACGACTCGTTCTCTGTGAGAACAGTCTCCTCGGCTTCAACTCCCAGTCCTGGGGCTGTTTCCAGCCTGCTTGTACGTTGCAGTGGCAGTGCAATGCGCTGCGCTGAAATCAAATTCCCTGGGGTTGCTTCTAAAGCCGGCAGATGAAGGAGGCTTTAATATGACTTCGTTGCCTTTTGCGGCAACCAAAATGGTGCCCGCGACAGTTCCCGGCTATCTGGAAAGCCTTGGAACGATCCAAAGTCAAAAAATTGACTTTTGGATCTGCAGCCTGGTATCCGATCTGGGAGATGGCAAAATAGAAGGGAGAGAGGGAATCTGGAAAAAGTTCCAAGCAGACCCTGCTTGGAAGCTTTTCCCCAGAGCCCTGGGGAAAGGAACGCAGGGAAGCTGCAAGACCTCCCCCCTCTTCCACCCCACACACCTCAACTAAAATTAATTAAACACTGAGCCAGTGTTGTGGGGAAATTTGTTAAAGGGAAAGCCAATTAATTTTAGATAAATATAGGAGAATTCACCAACGGAGTTTTTCTAACCTGCTATCTGCTGAGAGCCAAACCTGATACGTCTTCAAGAGCTGAGACCAAGTTAACACTGGATCTCCTAGCAAAAGGGGGCCTGTCAAGTTTGGCTACTTGGTCTCAAGAGCAGGCAGACTGAGAAAATCCATTGGTGGATTCTTCATCTCCTGTACTGGAGAAAGCAGAACTATTTAACTTGTTTTTTGCATCTTTACACAAAGGGAAAACAACAGACCAACCTATCAAAAATAGTGCCATAAAAAACAGTATAGAAACACAAGTTAAGATAGGCAAGAAAATGATAAGTGAGCACCTGTCCAGCCTAGACGAGTTCAAATCACCAGGAGCAGATGGGTTACACCCCGAGGTTCTCAAGGAACTGGCAGATGTGATCTCAGAACCATTGAACTATATTTTTCAAAGATCTTGGAGCACTGGGGAACTACCAGAGGACTGGAAAAGAGCTGATATAGTTCCCATCTTCAAAAAAGGAAAAAAAATGCATCCAGGAAATTACAGACCTATCAGCCTGACCTTAATACCTGGGAAGATTCTGGAAAAAATAATCAAACAATGAATCAGCGAACACCTAAAGGCAAACAAAATCACTACTAAAAGCCAACATGGGTTTGTCAAAAACAGATCATGCCAGACAAACCTTATTGCATTCTTTGACCAAGTGACAAAATTAGTGGATCAGAGGAATGCTATGGATATAATTTACTTGGACTTCAGTAAGGCATTTGATAAAGTAGATCACAACCTACTACTCGATAAGATAGAAAAATGTCGGTTAGATAGCATCACCACCAGATGGATTCGTAGCTGGCTGACCAGCCGTACTCAGCATGTGGTCCTCAATGGAACTGCATCTACATGGAGGGAAGTGTGTAGTGGGGTGCCCCAGGGCTCTGTTCTAGGCCCAGTGCTCTTCAACACCTTCATCAATGATTTGGACGAGGGGATAGATGGGGAACTCATCAAATTTGGGGATGACACCAAGCTGGCAGGAAGAGCCAACACTCCAGAAGACAGGCTTAAGATACAGGAGGACCTGGACAGACTTGAACAATGGGCGCTATCTAACAAAATAAAATTCAATGGTGAAAAAAGTAAGGTTCTACCTTTAGGCAAGAAAAATCAAATGTACAGGTATAGTATAGGAGGTACCTTGCTCAATAGTAGTAACTGTGAGACGGATCTCGGAGGCCTAGTGGACAATCACTTATATATGAGCCAGCAGTGTGGTGCAGCTGCCGAAAAAGCCAAGACAGTGCTGGGCTACATTAACAGAGGGATAGAATCAAGATCACATGAAGTATTAATACCACTTTACAATGCCTTGGTAAGGCCACACTTGGAATACTGCATCCAGTTTTGGTCACCACGATGTAAAAATGATGCTGAGACTCTAGAAAGAGTACAGAGAAGAGCAACAAAGATGATTAGGGGACTGGAGGCTAAAACATATAAGGAACGGTTGCTGGAATTGGGTATGTCTAGTTTAACAAAGAGAAGAACGAGGGGGGACATGATAGCAGTGTTCTAATATATCAAGGGCTGCCACAAAGAAGAGGGAGTCAAGCTATTCTCCAAGGCGCCTGAAGGCAGGACAAGAAGCAACGGATGGAAACTGATGGAGAGAAGCAACCTAGAACTAAGGAGAAACTTCCTGACAGTTAGAACAATTAACCAATGGAACAACCTGCCTCCAGAAGCGGTGAATGCTCCAACACTGGAAGTTTTTAAGAAGAGACTGGACAGCCATTTGTCCGAAATGATGTAGGGTTTCCTGCCTGAGCAGTGGGTTGGACTCGATGACCTCCAAGGTCCCTTCCAACTTATTATTATTATTATTATTATTATTATTATTAATTTTTTAAATTCTCAGACAAAATCTAGTGGGTTTTCCACATTACTTTGATAGACAATTAAAATGAAAAATAAGTGAAGCTATATTGAACAGCATCATTGAAAAAATATTTACATTTTAAAATTATACAGAAATTGGCCATTATCATAAATATATTTCATAATATAATTCTACCTTAGGCAAATGTTTGTTTGCTATGGGATGTCTTCAGAATTTATATAATTATATTTATAAAAAGGAATGTTATCATTGACTTGTTTTAATGCTTGCTTAAAAAGAAATTCGTAGGGGATGTATTTCTTCAACCACCATTTCTTGAAGTTATGACATAAACTCTTATATTTTCAGCTTTCAATAGTATGATTTCAGATTTCAAAATAAAGATAACTTGTTAGTTTTATTTACCTTATTAGGCAAACTACAAATAATTCAGGATACAGTCACAATAATAAAAATTGGGGGGGAATGACTTCTCAACTTACAGAGATATCTGTCAAATACAGTTATTGTAAACATACTTCTATTATGTTCTCTCTAATTTTAACTTTTTAACTTTCTCTTAAAAATTACAAACTTTGATATGAAAGTAAAGAGGACCCAATACATGATTCATAAGTATGAAGAAATTTGGCCAAAGAGGCAAGAACCAAAGCTATTCTCATAAAAACATTGAATAGAAACTTCTTCCAAAAACTTTCATAGAGAAGGAGAATATAAATACCCAGCTATTTGCAAACAAGGTTGATTGTATCAACGAGAATTCCCAAGAAGTCCAAATGTATGGCTACTGAGTAAAGAATTAGGAGGCCATGTTGAGTAAAATATTTCCTTTCCTCTTGCTTCAAATGAATTTAGCTACAATAAATGTCCAATTATTTACTAAGATTATGAATGTCATCCAACTGAAATATCTCCATGAAACCCTGTTCTTATGGATGTTTCTCTTTCGTTTATGCTACTGGCTGCCTGTACTTTCTTCATATTCTAGGTTTTTATTTATGATTTGTTGTGAATTTAAGTTCTGCATTAAGTGCATATTTTCTGCTACTCCAACTCTTCAGGCTCTCCTTTCAGGCTAGAATTACAAGCAGTATATATATTTTTTGTCCCTCAAATTACTTTGTCAAATTCCTTGTATGAGGAAAAAATAGTAAATGGTTATCCATGTATATTAAATGATGCCAGCTTTTTCTTTCTAATGTTTCCCAATCTAGCCAAATCTTAATTACATTTCCATTTCTGGCTTTTTTACAAGGAGGTACAAACCTAATGGAGCCTGCCCATTAGGCTCATAAATCAAAAAAATTGTCAAATGAATCATTCAATTTTACAATTTTTTAAAATCAAATACATTAATTGAATCAAATGAGTTGTTAAATGAACAGATCTTACTATTTCCTCTGATTTGTTAATTGATCATTGCCACATTAATTAAACTGAGAGGTTTTCCTGCCGGTGGCCCATCAGCTGTTTCCAGTGCAGCCAGCTCAGGAACTCAATTGCCTCCAAGCAGGGCTTGCAGCCATTGCAGTTGCTTTTTTTAAAAAAAAAAAACTGCTGCTACCGTAGTTAGCTCAAGCGTCTTCAGCTGCCCAGAGCAAGTGCTTTTTTAAAAAAAAAAAACACTTGCCACTAATTAGCTTAAGAGTCTTTAGAGGGAGATGGGGGAGGGATTTGCAGAACTCTTGGCTTGCAATAGTAACAGAGATGGAAGGGACCTTGAGGTCATCTAGTCTAACCCACTGCTCTCACAAGAGAGTATTTCTGATAAATGCCTATAGTCTCTTCTTAAAAGCTTCCAGTGATGGGATACCCACAACTTCTGGAGGCAGTTTAAATTTAAAACCTACAAAGTACAGTAATATACACTAATCTCCAAAATAAAAGCAAGGAAACACAACGTTGTAGAATGCTTTGTGTAGACCCTGGCTAGCATTTCTATAGGCAGTTTCAAGGAAAATGCAAACAAACTTTATCTTTGCAAAATACTGTATTTACAAACACAATAGTTTGTGTTTACTTAAAAAGCAGAGCAGTTCCCGAAGTGTTTTGTTTTGTTACACTATAGAGTAACAAAAAAAAATATATTTTAAAATACAGAAGCAGTCCCCAAACCAGGTAGCAACAGATTCTCCATGCAGCACCAAAAAAGCAAAAACAAACTGGTGCCGCTCAGCTCTTGTTTGGCCATGTGACCAGGGACCAAGAAACCTCCGCCCCCAACTTTCTGGCTTCAGGAAATTGCATTCATAATCCGACTGGCCCAGGCAAGTCACAGAGTTAAAATGGCCGTGTCTTGCAGCAGTAACTGAATCCAAGTTATATGGCTACAGAGGCCTCCTCTTGCTCGCAATTGTGAATTTCTAATGTAAGTACCCTTTCTGAATAAATTTTGTTTTTGTGAAAACTCGCTACATGAACGTTCGTACCTGGGGGATTACCTGTACTTAAACTGACACTTAAGCCATTTGTCGAAGTCCGAGTTTAAACACTGTTTATATCATTAACTGACCAGAAAGTATGTATTTGTGATAATACAGATAAAAGAGTCTCTTTTGGGTCATTTCTTATAGTATCTTTTATACCTGAAAATTGCACATATAAGGCTCTTGTAAAAGTTTTGATTGGGACATATTGATTCTATTCAAGTGTTTTTTCCTTCAAAAAAGATATTAAAGCATCAACTGGGGAGGAATAGAATAACTACATCTAGATAATTCTACAAAAATACAAAAAAGAAAGAATATGGATGTTGTATGCATTTTATAACTTGTATTGTGCTTTGTGAATGTTACTATAAAAACTGATTTAAATAAATGGTACTGAGTGATACCTAAGCACATCTATAAATATGCAAGGCATTACATGTTCTAAGTTAATTTTTAAGCTTCATTAATTTCAAATGAATGTTTTTGAAACAAGTATAACTCTCCCAGTGAAATTAAAATAACTTAACAATACATTCTTTAGCTGGATCATACCTTCCTATATTGGAAAAGGCTGGGTAAAGTAAAAAAAAAGTTTGTTTATGTAAGTGTATAAAAATGAAAATTCATGCATGTTGTTCTATCTACTGGCAGGAGAAACATTCCCTAAGGCTGTATTGTACAAATGTACAACTTTGTTATAAATTCATATACCAAGGTAAATAACACAGTTTTCTGAAATATGGGCAACAAATGATACATTTCTTTCTAAATGAATAAATCGTAAACCCCTATTTGAAGCCACTCCCCAAAACAAATGCCTTGAGCAGTGATGGCAAACCTTTTAGACACCGAGTGCCCAAAAACCACCCCACCCTCTCCCCGCCTGCCCGCAGGGCCACCTACTGCCTCCACAGGCCACCGCAACAAATCATCCAGGCGGCCCTGCAGCACCATGGTGGCCATGCCCTCTGCCCACACCCCGTAGCATCAACTGTGTGCGAAGGGGCACGAGGGCAGAGTCTTGTCTCCGCTGCCCAGCTGCCATGTCCTTGGCTGCGCTGCTCCATGTGGGCCGCGCCCAGGGGCAACTCTCTTCTGGGGGGGCTGCTAGTGAGGAGAGCATAGGGGGAGGTGGGACTGGGATGACAGCACACATGCCTAAAGAGAGGGCTCTCCTTGCTGCCTCTGGCACGCATGCCATAGGTTCGCCACCACTGGTTTTGAGCACCTTCTGGATATTACATATTTTAAATAGTTTAGGAAATAGTATTGAGAAATTGACAGTCGGGCTTAAGATTTAGCAATGTCACAATGATATGCAGAAACAAAATGTTATTATGATTCTTTGCATCCTGCAAACTCCAATTATTTATATTTAGTGACAAATACTAATTTTTGTTGGTTTTTTTTTAAAAAAAGCCTTTCTATAGTATAGAATAGATGTTTTCTTATTGGCTGGCAGAGTTATCAAAACAGAAAGTCCAGTCTGTTTTCAACAAATTTTCAGTGCAAAAAAGGCTCTATTTTCTGTGATGACAGAGAACCTGCATCTGGTAATTGTTTTGGTAATTGCCAGATTCTGAGCTATGGAAATTCTCAGGATAGAATGGAGGTGTGCATCAGTGAGAAGACTTCTGTATGCACTTTCGTTCACCTTCATCACAGAGAAAAGTTGCTCACATAGGTATGTACTACAAATATGCAAAGCATTTGAGCAGCTTGTAGATGGAGTTAGGACATCGTTTTAGGGATGAACCTGGTGAACTGTGTGGGCCATACAGAATCATACTTTGCCTTCAGTGTGCTGTTACATTGGAGTTCTATCAGCTCCATCTGGATGTTTACAGGTGCTTTCTCCAAATCAGCTAAAATGGATTACTGAGCAGTCCAAAACTGAATTTCTGTGCTTTACAGTTAACAAACCAATGTGTAAACTCCATATGAAGTGTGCTCAGTTTATCAGCAAAATGAGTATCTGAGAACACAGCAGTGGAGACTTGGTTTATGATTATTTGACAACAGGAAAAGTGACTCAAGTTTCCTTGCTGCATTTGAGTCTCGCACAGTTGCAGCTTAACTTGAAAGGCTTTCACTGCATCATATATGTCCGTGATCACACAGTCCCATCCCTGAAGCTGAAGATTTAGTGCAGCGAGATGCTGAGTTATGTCACACAGAAAAGTGAACTCACATAGCCACTTTTCATCCCACACTACTGTGGAGCCTTTTCCTTTACTTTCCATGAGCTTATGCAACTAAAAAAAAAAAATCTATTAACCACTTTTTCTTGATTTAGCCATCGCACCTCTGTGTGATGGGGCAGATTACCAAATACAGAATGTATTTTCTCCAGAAAAGACTTAAATTGATGATGATTTAAACCTTTGGCTCTTATAACATTGATTGTCTGTGTTACAGTGATCATTACATGTCCCATCTTCAGGACTTTGCTGCATAGTGTGCCGTGATATGCTGTCAGCTCACCTGTGCAATCCTTGCTCTTCATCTTCTCTCACATCTTACCCCCTAATCCACTCTTTTCCCCACACATCGAAGATGTTCCATCTGTTGTCAGTCCCGTAAGTTTGTCCCTTTCCTTCTCTCACCAGTCACTCGCTCTCAGGCAGACGGCACTTTAGCCATGCCCACCAGTCCCTGCGGTTACTGCTGCTGCACAGCTCCACGCTGTTGTATCTGGCCCTTCTCAGCTTAGTAAAATCCACATAAATATTTATTTAAGAGTTTTATTTAACACATTTCAAAAGATTCACTTCAAAGCAAGCTGCTGGCAGTTTGTTGGCCGGATCGGCCCAGTCTGATTTATGTACATTTAGTTTAAACATTCTCCCACCTTCCAATTAACTCACTCTTTATCTCTCACATTGTCCAAGACTTCATTAAACTTCCGTAGATTTCAAAAACACCAGAAAACTGAGTTCAAACGAACTCGGTGATGCATCAGACTGCCTCTTGATATTAACGTTGCTCGTGACAAAGAATTAGTCCCTTCTTCCTCTTCTAATATAGTTTTCAATACGTCACTTCCTTTTTCCACTTAACTGACACCTCCGCCTATCAAACCTTCGGAATCTCGGATCAAGCCATCTATCTTCCTGTTCCAAATCTGACTCATCACTTTGAGAGTCTGACTCAGATTGCATACAAATCTCATTGTCTAGCTCGGCTGCCGGGAGGGGAAAATACCCAGAGGGGCCTGGTTGTGCTTCGTCATCCTCTAATATGTCCCCAGCCGGTCTAGAGACACTCACAACACTATCCCCCCGCAGGCCCCTCCCCCTGGGTCCGTCGGAGGGGATGTGGTTTGGAGGGAAACGCAGTATGAAAATCCCACATTAACTCAGGAGCCTCAATATCATGAGCATCTACCCAACAGCCAGCGGCTGGCCCACCCCCGGTCCAATCAACCAAATATTGGAAGCGGTCGTTGAGCCATCGGGAATCTCGGATGCCGGACACCTCCAACCGGGAAACAGGAACGTGAGCACGGCGAGCTGTCGGGCCCGGATCAGGAGGTCGAACCGGAGAATCAGGGTTGACAGGAACAAGCAAGGAGCGATGAAACACGGGATGTACACGAAGAGACCTAGGCAAAGTCAAACGATAGGTCACCGGATTGATGACCGTCTCCACAGGAAAAGGACCCAGGAAACGTTGATCAAGCTTGCGGTGAATTCTCCCTGGAAACAAGTACTTGGTGGAGAGCCAAACCCGATCTCCAACAGCTAACGGCGGTGTGTCGCGACAAGAGCGGTCTGCAACCCTCTTGTAGTCTTCCTTGGCCTTAGTCAAGTGCTGCTTAACCATCTCTTGGACTGACTGGAGTTCGGTTAAATAGTCCTCTGCAACTGGAACTGGAGAATCGAGGAGCGTGAGCGGGAAAAATCTGGGATGATAGCCGTAGTTGGCAAAAAATGGAGTGGTCTGAGTGGAAGTGTGCTGAGAGTTGTTGAAAGCGAATTCGGCCACGGAGAGATATTTGGACCAATCGTTCTGTTGGTCGTTGATGAAACAACGCAAATACTGCTCCAGGATGCCAATCACTTTCTCTGTACCCCCATCAGTCTCTGGGTGATGCGTGGAGGCTAGATTAACTTGGACTTGAAGCGCAGACATGAGTTCTCTCCAGAACTCCGAGGTGAACTGGGTTCCTCGGTCGGACACTATTTTGTCAGGCAAACCGTGTAGCCGGAAGATATGTTGAATGAACAGCTGAGCAGTGACCTTGGCTGTCGGTATTCTTCGGCAAGGAATGAAATGTGCCATCTTGGTCAACATGTCCACCACTACAAAGACAACGGTGTAGCCGGCAGAAACAGGTAGACAAGTCAAGAAGTCCATGGAAATAGCCCCCCAGGGTCTCTCCGGCGTGGGCAACGGCTGTAATAATCCTGGAGGGGCTCCTGTGGCATGTTTTGCCTGATGGCACCGTACACAGGAATTCACATAAGACTGAACATCATGGCGAAGTCTGGGCCACCAAAAAGTCCGAGACACTAAGTGGAGAGTCTTAAAGAAACCAAAATGACCTGCCGCAGGGTTATCATGGCATTGATTCAGGATGAGACCACGGAGTGGGCCTGCTGTAACATATAACAGGTTGCAGAAGCGTAATAGACCCTCGGACAAGGTCCAAGGTGAGTCGGGACCCACCTCTTGCCTCTTCTGTGCCGCAAAGTCATCTAGTTGTTGCGCTTCCCGAATCTGTCATCGTAGATCTACTGGATCGTGCACGGCTGCAATCGATTCGATAGGCAGAACGGTTCGAAGCGGAAAGGGGTCCTTGATCTGTAGATACTCAGGTTTACGGGACAAGGCATCTGCTCTTTTGTTGTACCCTTTCGGAATGTAGGTGACTTTGAAGTTGAATCGAGCGAAGAACAAAGACCAACGGATCTGACGTTGATTCAATTTCCTGGCAGATTGCAAAAATTCCAAGTTTTTATGGTCAGTCCGAACTTCAACTTGATAGCGGGCTCCTTCCAGGTGGTGTCTCCAGGTCTCAAAAGCAGTCTTGATGGCCAATAGTTCCTTTTCCCAAATGGTATAATGGCGTTCGGAGGGACTCAGTTTCCTGGAGTAATAAGCACACGGGAACAGGGGGCCGCCATCTTGGCGTGTTTGAAGAAGCACGGCCCCTACCGCAACATCTGAGGCGTCGGCCTCCACTACAAAGGGACGACAAGGATCTGGATACTTGAGAATGGGTTCCTGAACAAAAGCCTTTTTGAGGGTCTGAAACGCCTGTTGCTCAGCATCGCCCCACTGGAACTTAATGCCTTTCCGTAACAGTCGAGTAAGGGGCGCAGTCAAGGCAGAAAATCTCGGAATGAATATCCTGTAATAGTTCGCAAATCCCAAAAGTCTTTGGACATCTTTTGCTTTACATGGTGGTTGCCAGGTTTGCAAGGCCTCAACCTTGCCAGGATCCATGGCGATGCCTTGTGGAGAAATCACATGTCCCAGAAACTCAATGGTGGTTTGATAGAATTGACATTTCTCTAACTTGGCGTAAAGGTGATGCTCTCTCAAGCGTTGCAGAACTTGACGGAGATGCTGGAGATGAGTTGCTCGTGACAGGGAGTAAATCAGGATGTCATCGAGGTAAACCACCACAAATTGATCTAATAAATCCCGGAAGATGTCATTCATGAAATGTTGAAAGATGGCCGGAGCATTGGTGAGTCCAAAGGGCATGACGGTATATTCAAAATGACCATACCTGGTCCCAAAAGCGGTTTTCCACTCGTCCCCCTCTCGGATGCGAACCAGGTTGTAAGCACCCCGTAGATCTATCTTGGTGAAGATGGCCGCTGATCGGAGACGGTCCATGAGATCAGGAATCAAAGGCAGAGGGTACCGGTTGCGCACCGTGATGGCATTGAGCTTGCGATAGTCACAGCATAGGCGTAAATCTCCGGTTTTCTTCTTCACGAATAACACAGGAGCTGACAAAGGCGAGGAAGAGGGACGAATGAAACCCCTGGCCAGGTTTTTGTCCACAATGTCTTTTAATGCGGCCAACTCGGGTTCTGACATGGAGTAAAGGCGTCCCCCTGGAAGTTTGGCATTTGGCAGCAAATCAATGGCACAGTCATATGGTCTATGCGGAGGCAATTGGTCTGCCTCTTTCTCACTGAATATATCTGCAAAGTTCGCTAGGTCGGCCGGCAAGGTGATGTCAGGGTGGGATGGTAGCTGGGCTGCGCAAACTTGGAGTACGTGGTCTACGCATTGCAAACTGGGAAATGAAACAAAGTTCTGGGACCACACCACACAAGGATCATGGGTTCTCAACCAGGCTAGGCCGAGAACTACGGGGAAATGAAGTCCCTTGGTAATATATAATTGGATGGCTTCTTCATGTTGTCCTATGACCAGGCGTATGGGCTGGGTCATGAACTTGATCGGTCCGGACAACAACTCACGACCATCGATTGTCTCAACCAACATAGGCGGCTTCACGGAGCACAAAGGTATGGCATGCTGACGAGCGAAAGCTTCATCCATGAAATTAGTGGTGGCTCCAGAATCCAACAAGGCGTGTGCCGGAATGCCCTGGGCATGATTTCCCAGAAGTATATTGGTTGCTAGGATCAGATGTCTCGGAGGACCGAAGTCTTCGTCTGCGGAACTGGGACTGGGTTTGGCGCCTGCCCGACCCAATGTTTCCATTAGGCCGGGCTCTGGCTGTTTCCCGGCAAGGTGGCTTGAAACTGCTGAGTGGGAGGCCGAGCTGGAACAGGAGTAGGACCTGCCGTATCACGTCGTTTCTGGGGGCAGGCCATGACGAAGTGACCCATCTCTCCACAGTACAGGCACAATCCCTCAGCTCTCCGTCTTGCCTTCTCAGCCTCGGTCAAGCGAGATCTGGCTGCACCAAGATCCATGGGCTCATCTCTGGCCATGGGTACAGGACGCCTCTCAGTGTAAGCCGGCGATGGTTGGAAAATACGTCTGGGTGCCGGGATGGGTGGAGTGATAGGTAGGGTCTGGAATCCTCTGCGTGGTGCAGGAACTGGCTTGGCACTTCCAGTGACTAGAACCATCTGTTTGACCAGGCGGGCATCCGTGGCTTGCGTTTGCGCCTCAATAGCCAAACAATGTTGGTATAATGCATCCAGGGTCGCGGGTATTACAGTATGTCTCAATCCATTCAAGATCTGGGAAGACAGGCCATCTTGAAAGATTTCCATGAGAGCTTCTTCATTCCAATTAATTTCTTGAGCTAGGCGGCGAAAATCTGATATATATTCCGCTACGCAGCGTGATCCTTGACGTAGCTCTCGTATCCGCCTGGTGGCATTTTGTCTACGAAGGGGGTCAGCAAATTCTCTTTCCATCAGCTGGCAGAATCCTGCATAATTGCGCAGAACAGGATCTGGTCCGTCTATCAGAGGAGATGACCAATCAGCAGCTGGACCAGAGAGTAAACTTAAAATGAAAGACACTTTAGTTTCATCAAGCTGGAAATCTGCTGGAGTGGAAGCAATGAATGTTTTGCATTGGTTTAAAAAAGCTGGAAATTTACTACGCTCTCCAGTAAACTTATCAGGCAATGCTAAATAACATCTGCTTTGTCTGGGTGGAGGGGCTGGAGCTGGGGCTGGAGCTCCGGCAGCTTGCTGAATCTGCTGTTGCAAATGTCCAATTTGTTGCTGGAGAGTTTGAATTAGTTGATACAGAGCAGGATTATCAGCGAGAAGCTGCTCCATGACGTCACTGAACTGGCGCAGTACTGAAAGCTCGGACTAATTTTCGTCTTTTCTGGGTCACGAGCAATCTGTTGTATCTGGCCCTTCTCAGCTTAGTAAAATCCACATAAATATTTCTTTAAGAGTTTTATTTAACACATTTCAAAAGATTCACTTCAAAGCAAGCTGCTGGCAGTTTGTTGGCCGGAACGGCCCAGTCTGATTTATGTACATTTAGTTTAAACATTCTCCCACCTTCCAATTAACTCACTCTTTATCTCTCACATTGTCCAAGACTTCATTAATCTTCCGTAGATTTCAAAAACACCAGAAAACTGAGTTCAAACGAACTCGGTGATGCATCAGACTGCCTCTTGATATTAACGTTGCTCGTGACAAAGAATTAGTCCCTTCTTCCTCTTCTAATATAGTTTTCAATACGTCACTTCCTTTTTCCACTTAACTGACACCTCCGCCTATCAAACCTTCGGAATCTCGGATCAAGCCATCTATCTTCCTGTTCCAAATCTGACTCATCACTTTGAGAGTCTGACTCAGATTGCATACAAATCTCCTCATTGTCTAGCTCGGCTGCCGGGAGGGGAAAATACCCAGAGGGGCCTGGTTGTGCTTCGTCATCCTCTGATATGTCCCCAGCCGGTCTAGAGACACTCACAACACACGCACTGGAAAGTCTCCCTCTCCCTGCCCTCTGCTAGGACTGCTGCCACTGACAAGACACCCAAAGAAGCAAGGATGTAACTACTCAATCACCTCTTCCTATTAGTCTGCTTGTGAGCCAGATCTAAACACATCAAGGGCCAGATCTGGCCCGCAGGCCTTCAGTTTGACATGTCTGGTCTAGGAGAACACACTGGAATACCATCTCTCTTTGTCCCAAAAAGGCAAAGTGTTCTGACTCAAAATAGTGGACTGTTTCTCCTTCCTCGAGCCAATGAAGCTGTGCAATGCTTTCATAAACTGCTAAAAACAGTCCGTATAGTGCAGCGGTTCTCAACCTTGGGGTCGCAACCCCATTTGGGGTCGCACGATGATTTCGCGGGGGTCACCGGACACCGCGGGCCGCCATTTTGTTTTTTTATTTTTATTCTATTTTTATTTTTTTATTTTTTGGTGCACGCGCCACGCATGCGCAGATCCGCCCGTCGTGCCGAAAAAAATAAATAAAATAAAATAAAATAAAATAAAATAAAAATAATAATAAAAAAACAAAATGGCGGCCGTGATGGGCGGATCCGTGCATGCGTGGTGCGTGCGACGGGCCAATCCGCGCATGCGCAGATCCACCCGTCACGCCGAAAAAAATAAAAAAAATTTAAAAAAATAAAAAATATAAAAAAATATAAAAAAACAAAAACAAAATGGCGGCCGCAAAGGGCGGATCCGCGCATGCGCGGCGCGCATGATGGGTAGATCCGCGCATGCACAGATCCGCCTGTCACGGCCGCCATTTTGGTTTTTGGGGGGGTTTTTTTGGTTTTTTTTTTAATTTTTTTTTTCGGGTCGGGGTCGCGGCGCGCATGGGCGGGGCAAGTGGGGTCTCAACCTGAGAAAGGTTGAGAACCACTGGTATAGTGCATTAGAAGAGCACACATTAATTCATATCACTCATGAAAGCATTGTGAAACTTCAGCAATTCATTGCCTCAACAGGGACAATATTGTCTGTCATTTTCTGTCGGATCCTGTTGTCAGACCTGTGTCCACCATTTTCAGTACTATAAACAGACAGCCCCATTCATATCTAAGGGTTATCCTTAAGGCATATGTTCTTAATCTGAGATCTGCTTGGGGATGTAAATTAACCTTTTACACTATGGTTAAAGCATAACTTATTTTTTTTCTATAATCTATTTTTTCTGATAATCAAACCCATATGTCATAATTTCATGATTTTTTTGTTTCATACAAAAAGTATTGAAGGGATTTCCAGTTAGGATTAAACTTAGATGATGTCTTTTCTCTGATCAAATTTGCCAATTTGACTGCTTCAGCAAATTCCATCATCTTCACCATTCATTCCTCCATTGTGAATAATGTTGAATCTTTCTATTGTGTATATAATAGTTTTGCTGCAGTTATCATGTATAAAAAAAAGTTCCATGGCTTTTTTCCAACTGTTTATTGATTTGTCCCCCCAAAAAAGCCTCTGGTTTTAATTGTAAATGTTCTGAATTAATATATTTAATTAAGTCCAAAAATTTCTAGCTTTTTTGCATAGTGTTAAACATGGTAAAATTTCTTATCTTATTATTTACATTTCCAACATAAACATGAAGTAGCTTTATACATTCTGAACAACTTTTCTGGTGATATAAAACAATATCTCATTTTATAAAAATTCCCTTTAAGATAGTAACATAAATTTCAATCTTTCAACCACATATTCTCCTACTTTCCATTTACATCTTGAAAGCAAAATTTCTAGCCCATTTTATCATACATTATTTCACTTGTTCTTCTATTTCAAATTTCAATAGTTTATACATTTTAGAAACATGTTCGTAATTTGCATATTGTTCTATTTCAAACTCAATCTTACAATGATCAAAAACCAAAAGTTCTTTTAGCTATTTTAAATCTTTATAGTAATTGTTCTTAAGATGACTGTTGATAAGTCTTCTCTTGATTTTATTTTGTAAAGGTAGTTCTCGACTTATGTTGCTAAGCAAGAATTTAAGTGAATTTTGCTCCATTTTGCGACCTTTCTTGCCCCACTTGTTAAGTAATTCACTGTGATTGTTAAGTTAGCAACTAGTTTGTTAAGTGAATCTGGCTTCCCAATTGATTTTGCTTGTCAGAAGGTTGAAAAAAATTTGATCACATAACCCCGGGACAGTGCGACCATCATAAATATGAACCATTTCCCAAGCAGTCATACATTGATCATGTGACCATAGGGATGCTGCAACAGTTGTAAGTGTGAAAAACAGTCATAAATCACTTTTTCAGTGATGTTGTAACCTTGAATGGTCACTAAATGAATTGTAAGTTGAGGAGTACCTTGGCAAAATTTTAATATGCCACAGTAAATTAGCCATTACCTAACACTTGTCTTCTATAAAATGCTTTTGTGATAGGAACCACACAGATATTTTGGGGCACAATATGTTTGTTCCATTTTCTCAGTATGGTACATCTAACAAAATGTTTTTTAAAATCTAAATTAATCTTAGCTTTATTGTACAATAAATATACCACTCAAATCTTAACTCATGTTCTTCTAAGCTCCAAAATCCTCAGCAACATCCACTCTTTTATCCAAACTGAATACAAGTATCCTCGACTTACGACCACAATGGAGCCCAAGATTTCTGTTGCTGAGTGAGACATTTTTAAGTGAATTTGGCCCCATTTTATGATCTTTCTTGCCTCAGTTGTTAAGTGAATCACTGCAGTTGATAAGTTAGTCACCCGGTTGTGTTAAGTGAATCTGGCTTCCTCATTGACTGCTTGTCAGAAGGTCGCAAAAAGGGATCTCATGACCCTGGGACATGGCAACCCTCATAAATATGAACAGATGCCAATCATCCACATTTTGATCACATGATCATGGGGATCCTGGAAAGATCGTAACTGTAAAAAATGATCATAAGTCACTTCAGTGCTGTTGTAACTTTGAACAGTCACTAAATGAACTGTTGTAAGTCGAGGACTACCTGTAGCAAGCTGCAAAATATAATTTCAAATCAGGTAATCTTAATCCCCTTCTCTTTTTTTTACGTCTTATAGGACTTTATATTTAACACATAATTTTTTTCTCCTGCCACACAAATTTAGACATATCTTTCTGCCATTGTTTAATTGGTATATCAGTTTGTTAAAATGGTATTGTCTGAAGCAAAAATAACATTCTGGGCCAATCATTCATTTTAATCACAAAAATTCTCTGCAGAAATGACAACTGTATTTTCTCCCATCTTAAGGGATCTTTTTTACCTTCATTCCCTGGATTTTTAGTAAGATGGCGATGCAGATAGCTTCATCAATATGAGCACAATCTGATAATTTTAAAATTTATACCATAAATATTAGGTAGTTTTTTTTTAATAGAAGCACACAGCATCAGTATCCAAGCATCTTATCTCACAAAATCTATTTTAGCTATCCTAACTATAATACAGGTAACCGGTTAGTAAACCTGAGAGTACTTACTGCAAGAGGATAGAAGAATGATTAAGAACATAATGAGAAGAGGGCTGTTGTTTTTATTTAAATACTTTAAACATTCCTCACAAAAGGTGGCTATCGTCCAGACTGGAATAGTGAAGATTATAAAGAGAAATTAAGCCAAACCAAGATTACAGATTTTTTTTTCTCTCCAACAACACACTCAGCTCACTCTTCTTTAGATAATGGCTCAGTTATTTAAAATGAAGGCACAATATAGAAATAGCAATAGCACTTGGACTTATATACCACTTTGCAGTGCTTTACAGCACTGTCTAAGTGCCCAAAAACTGGCCCTGCCCCCACTCCACCCCCACACAATCCCCCTGCAGGGCCACTCACTGCTTCCAGGGCCCACCACAGATTGCCCAGACAGCTCAGCAGTGCCATGGTGGCCACGCCCTCTGTGCATGATGGGGCGTGAGGGCAGAGTCTTGTCTACACTGCCTGGCTTCCATGTCCTTGGCTGTGCTGCTCCACATGGGCCACGCTCAGGGGCAACTCCTCCAGGGGGGCTGCTGGTGAGGAGGGGGTCGGGGGAGGTGAGGCTGGGACAATGGCACATGTGCCCACAGAGAGGGTTCCGATTGCCGCCTCTGGCACCCGTGCCATAGGTTCGCCACCACTGCTCCCACAATCTGGGTCATCATTTTACCAACCTCAGAAGGATGGAAGGCTGAGTCAACCTTGAGCCAGTCAGAACTGAACTCCTGACAGTCAG
The DNA here is from genome assembly GCA_034064705.1 of Bothrops alternatus. Classification (NCBI taxonomy): domain Eukaryota; kingdom Metazoa; phylum Chordata; class Lepidosauria; order Squamata; family Viperidae; genus Bothrops; species Bothrops alternatus. Next base: position 8,587,090 of record JARGCV010000006.1, on the reverse strand, counting down.
TAGAATTAGTCTGCAATACTGCATTCTAATCATTCACTTTTTGTTTACCAGAGAGACAGAAACTGAAGTAAACCTAGCCAAAAAATTTACACGTATGGATCATTAAGCTAACATATTGACACCAAATGATAATCCCTTACAGAAGAACTGGGAAGTGAGGAGGCTGAATATATAAATGACCCTCCAACTCCAGGGTTAATAATTGGAAATTCTAATATGTAATTAAGATCAGGTTTGTTAATGTTAATGTACTATATATATTAAGCAAACAACAGGATCTAAATAGACTAGCCTACCCTTGGGTGCAGGACACCCCCATAATGAAACGTTTTTTAGCAGAGACCTACTACAAACATTGATACAAATGATGCTTAAAACAATAAATGAAAAAAAAACATAAGCAGAAGATACCCTAACTGTCAGGTCCCCAAATCCTCTGTATTTCCCCTTGCATATAATTCTACTTTTGGGGCCTGCCATTCTGCTGGGGGGAGGGAGAGCTTGGGATAATTTTCGCTTTCTACTTTCCCTCTCCTGCCTCCATCCTTGAGAAAGGAATGTGTCTCCCTTCTCAGAGAGACGGTTACAGAGAAACGAAAGCTGGAGAAGACATTGAGATGTGTGCCAACTGTGCCAGTCATCCGCACATCATACCACCTGTGGATTGGCTGAATTCCAAATGGACATTATGACTTTGTGGGAGAAGGAATATTGCTAGCTTAACTATACCGTTTGCATGGGATTTTCCCCAGATCTCACCTTGACTTCTCTACTGTCCCTGACCCCTAATAAAAGTATCCTTTTGAGACAATGCCTGTTTCAAGAGTTTTGCTTTCTTGGGTGGTTAGTTGAAGTGGATCCTTACATAAGATGAGATCTGCATAGTACTCAACCTGGAAAAGCTGTTGCCCTACCGAGGGAGTTGCAAACGATTTCTACATGGAGGAGTTCCAGGCAGAGAAATGGTCCAAAGATCTCCTCTGCCTAAAAGCTGATGAAAGCCTCTCCAGGGACCTAGAAGAGGCTGGACCTTCTGATGAAGAAGATCAAGCCAGATGGTCACTCGGGGTCAGTAAGAAGGAGGGATGGGAGGAGAAAGTCCCGAAAGTCACTCTTATTTGAGGCGAAGGGAAGAAAAAGACAAAGAAGAAAAATCCAGAGCCTGGCTCGCCTGACAAAGATGGAGAAAAGGAGGAACTTAAATTGAGGGCAATGGAGGAAAAATCGGAGGTCCGAAAGACAGCAGCAGCTGGAGCCCAGGAGGCAGCACGGCAGCGAGGCCATCCATCTCAAGGAGCCAGAGGCAGACCATCCCAGCCAGCCGAGGTGAAACCAATTCCAATCGGAGTGAAGTTTGATGGAGACCCGAAGCAATTGGGGTATTTCCTGGCACAAGTGTTCACCTACATGCAAATATATGGGAGAACACTGCCTACCGATGTCAAGAAAGTTCAAGTGGTCACCCTGGCTTTGGAAGGTGGAGCAGCTAACTGGATGGTAACCCTGTATAATTGCAACGCACCCAAATTGAGAAACTTCAGTCATTTTATGGCTGCACTCTGTAGGTGGTTTGAAGACCAACTGACCGATAAGAAAGCTCGGGAGTGGATTAAGACAGTGAAACAAGGAAGAAGGCCAGTTGCTGAGTATATCAAGGAGTTCAGAGAATTGGCCAGTCACCTACACTGGCCAGAGGACATCCTGGTAAGCTGTTTTCAGGATGGACTCAACAAAGAGCTATATAATGCCTGCGTAGCTCATGGAGCCCTGGGGCAGCTGTATAACTGGTGCCTGCTAGCTGAGGAAGTGGAGATTGATCAATGCAAGCATCTGCATTGCCTAGTGAGACCAAGCTTTAAGCAGCAAACCAAGAAGCAAGGGGAGACTGCACAAGTTTCACCTGCCCCACCTCGCAGCACCACTTGCTTCAAATGTGGCAAAGAGGGATACCGAGCTGTGAATTGCCACAGCAAGACACATGCCAAGAGAGGGGATTGTCTACCAGCTGGGAACTGCTGAGGACCCCATCATGCCCCAGGGAGACTGCAATGAAATCCAAGGAAGTCGTAGAGCTCCCCTGGGATCGCAATCGAGAGGATTGAGCTCCGACTCCCTGCTATGATGATCCAGAAGTGGCGGAAGATGATTACGAGGATGACCCATTGGTGAGTGGGCCAACTGACCTCATAACTCTCCATACCCAGCACTGGGAGGACAGTGAAATTAATAGCCCTGCATGTACCCGGTGCATGATTAGCTCAGAACTAGTGGGGAAAATGGTGATTCCGCTCAGGAGACTAAGACTCCAATTAATTTTTGGCAAATGGACAGTTCAGTTGCAGGGGGGGTGCCTGCCAGCTTTGCCACCAGACCCTTATACATCAACCTGGGTGGCCACAAGAGACTTTAACATTTATTGTGGCCCCAGGAATGGAGTGGCCATTAGTTTTGGGACTGGCTTGGCTAAAGAAACGGAACCCCACAATCAACTGGAGGGAAGGGCAACTGAGATTCCCACAAGGGGAAGCTCCGCCCGTCATTAAAGAAAACGGCAAGACATGTGGATTACGTCGTGATTTTTGCCTCCGCCCTCAGTGAGTCAGACTTGCAAAGCCTCCCAATGGAATACTGAGATTTGGCTGAAGCCTTCAGTGAGCAGAGGGCAGATGAACTCCCCCCTCATCGGCCCACAGACTGTGCAATTGAAATCAACCCAGGGTGAAATTGCCAGAACCAAAAATGTACTTGATGACTCCTAGGGAGTTGAATGAACTGGAAAAAATGATCAAGGGGTTTATCGAGCCAACCAGACTCTGGGTAGCAGTCCCTGTGTTATTCAGAGAGAAGAAAGATGGCTCTCTTCATCTCTGCATAGATTATAGAAGTTTGAACGCTGTGTGCATGGAAAACATGTGTCCATTACCTTTAATGAAAGACATGTTAGTGCATCTAGACTAGATCAGGTTTGCTAATGTTAATGTACTATATATATTAAGCAAACAACAGGATCTAAATAGACTAGCCTACCCATAATGAAATGCTTTTTAGCAGAGACCTACTACAAACATTGATACAAATGATGCTTAAAATAATAAATGGGGAAAAAACATTAGCAGAAGATACCCTAGTGGACTACCTACCAGCTACACTGACCAATGTTCACAGTCTTTAAGGAGAGGGGACTGTTCCGTCCCAGTCTATGTGAGTCCTTGTTATACTTACAAGGAGAAACCCCTTTCAAGAAACAGGCAGGAACCGCAAGAACAAACCAACCCCTTTTATTTTCACAGACCTGAGTCAATGTCCACAGAAACTCAATCCTCAACATGAACAGTTGCCTTCCACAACCAGCACCTGCCACACCTTCCCTTTTATAATTCAGCCAAGGCGTGGCTTCCTAATGCCTTCTCCTTTGCCTTTGGAGCTGCCCCATTGCATTCCTCTGTCCTACTCGCTTCTCTTTCCTGTGCATTCATGCATCCGTGATTTGTTCAACTCAGGTTCCCAGCACAGCTGTGTCTCAGCCTGAGCGCGAGTAGAGGGGCCAGGCTCCTCGTCCAACTGTAAGTCTTGGAGCTCCTCAGAGCCTTCCTCTGACTCTAATGTCACTCCAGGCCCCTCCTCCTCATCTGATTCCTCAGACTCAGCTGCCGGATCCACTGGCTGGCGAGGAATCACAACAGAGACAAACTGGGAAACAAAAAACAAAAACACCAAAGGAAGGTGTTAAATTTAAAAAAATAGGCTAATATAAAGGGTAATCAAGTCAAGAAAAGTAAAAACATTAAAAAACTGAAGATTCACAGTGAAGAAAAGTAAAACCATTAAAAGTCTGAAGGCTTGCAGGTTAACAAGGAAATTCAAACTAAACAAAGTGCTGCACACCAATGAGAATGACTGTGAAAAGAGAAAACAACAGAAAAGTTGATGAATAATTCAGGAAGAAAAAAGTGCAAATACAAAAAGAATAAAGAGAAATTTCATTCCATATCTTATCATCATTATTTTAAAATAACATGCAGTTCATACCTGTCATAACATCCATGTATTTTATCTTCTTCTCAATCTTAAAATGCATTTTATTCATCAATTCTGTTTTATTGTGTATCTTCATATTTTTGTTAACATCTTTATATTCTATTTATAAATCTTGAAATGGTTAGTGCACCAAATTTGTTTAGTTTACCCATTAATATTTCAATTCAATTAAAAAAACTTTAGCACCAAATCATATGCAAAAGCCCTTAATTTATAAGTCTTTTAAAAATTTTTACTCCCACAATCTTCTCATCCTATCTTATGTCTCTGTTCAAAAATTCAAGAACAAAATAAACAGAAGAGGAGACAGTGGACTTATTCCTTTTTGTGTTTCACATGGATCTATCTATCTATCTATCTATCTATCTATCTATCTATCTATCTATCTATCTATCTATCTATCTATCTATCTATCTATCTATCTATCTGTTGTATAGTGGGTTTCTTGGAGGCATTAACCAGACCAGTCTGATACAACACGATTTATTGCAGCAGGAATAGAATAGAACTTAACCAACAGACTGATGGCTATTTAAACTTGCCCGCCTCTAGGCGGTGACCAATCAAATCATAAGCTGTTTTCCTGCTCAAACTTAAACTTAACTTTTCCTCCAAAACAGTTGGAGACACGTTAAAATCAAAATACATTAACTCTTAATATCAATATATAACACTATTTATCTTTCTAAACTGCCCATTTCCCTGAAAAAGTTTTGCTATATCTCCATTAAGAATAATGTGTGCTTTCTGTAAAGTATAAATTTATTTTACCCACTGTATAAAATGTGATCCAAAATTTAAATGAGAAAGTCCAGTTCAAATAGTCAAAAGCTTTCTCTGCATTTAAAAAAAAAACTGAAGCAGGTTTTCTCATTATGCTGCTCAAAATATTCTTCAATATTCAGTGCAGTTCTGAAATTATCTTTTAACTCTCTTTTAGGTAAAAATTAATGTTGAACTTCATGAATATGGTCTTCCAAAATTATTTTCAATCAGCTAGGATCATTGTGAACAACTTACAATCATTATCCAAAATGATATTGGTCTCTAATTTTAAAGTCAAATCTTGTCCTTTTTAAAGTATTAGTGCTGTATTAGCCTCCTTCCATGACTTTGGCATCTTTCCCCCCCTGTAAAATAGAATATATCCTCATAATCTCAAAGAGGGCCATTTGATACCAAGTATGGCATGTTTGAATACACAATAATGTCGCTAGTACTAAAGTGCGGAGCAGTGTTTTCTAAATTTATGAACCTGACTTTTTCTGATATAATTGGCAAACTTGAGGTGATTTATCTGGATGACATCCTAATCTACTCTGAATATAAAAAAATGCATGACAACTGTTGTGTCCTGGGCCTGCCAGGGAAACTCAGCAGGTCCAGAACTGTTGCAAAAGGTCCCGGACAATTCCAAAAGCTGCCCAGGACCAGACAGAGCGGCGCCAGCCTTGTGTGCATGGGCAAGGCGCGAAAATGCTATATTCCTATTGGTTGTCAATGTCTGGGAGTTGTGGTTATATAAAAGGCCTGCATACCTTTTTTCCTTTCGCTTGTGTTGTGAGTAGTGAGAATGCTGAGAGTATTAAAGGATTGTTGGATACCCATGTGTCGTCATCTTTGCAAACAAACCTAAGAACGCAACACTGGCGACGAAGGTTGTATTCTTCTGCAACAAAAAGAGTAATTGATGAAGAAGAGCAGAGGGAAGACAGTGTCTAATTAGCGTCCAGCCTGCCAGTACAGAGTCGCTGGAGGGTGAGTTCGGCTACCAGACCCTTTCCCTTTTGCCAGAAGGGTTGCAGAGGAACAAGGGGAAAGTTCGCAGTTCAGAATGGCAAAGATCAGCCGGCTTTCTGATTTTGACATTTCACACCCTGAGAGGTGGCTAGAGTAGAGAATTTATGTGGCTAGAGTAGAGAATTACTTTAGCGTGAACCAAATCAGAGAAGATGGATTGAAGGCTGCAAGCTTGTTGTGTGTTTGTGGGCAGGAAGTGTTTGAAATTGCGGAAAACTTGGTGGCTCCTGCACCACTAGAGTCAGTGGCATATACCGATTTAAAGAAGTTATTAAAGGAACATTTTCAGCCAAAGCTGTCCGTCATTGCTTGGAGGCATGCTTTTGAACAGAGGGACCAAAAGCAAGGAGAATCTGCTACTGATTACATTGCAGCCTTAAGAAGAGCAGCCAGGCAGTGCAAGTTTAAAGACTTAGAAGAGAGACTGCAAAATAGATTCGTGTGTGGACTAAGGAACAGAGACTTGCAGCAGAAGATATTTGCTAAGGAAGAAATTTCATTCCAAGATGCGCTGCAAGAGGTTACCGCAGAGGAAGCAGTAGGCAGGGCTGTGAAAGCCTTGCGAATTACTAAAAGTTTTACAGAAACTGCTACGGTCCATCAAGAAGACATTCAAGAAAGATCAGACACAGATCCTGAAGATGAGGTGAATAGACTTTCCCAGCCAGCTGACAGGAGGCAGAAAGAATGTCCGGTCAAGGCTCCAGCATCCCTTCAATGCTTCAGGTGTGGAGGTTGTTACAAGCGAGCTGACTGCAGATTTCGTTCCGCCATCTGCAGAGCATGTGGCAGGCAAGGCCACATAGCATCCATCTGTTTGGGTTGACAGAGGGTCCAACCTCATGAAGAATTGCGTCTGAAAGGTACCAGGGTCCCCAGCCAACATAGGGTGGGCTTTTGCGCATTGCGCAGAAGCATATTAAGGACAGGAACACATAAGCCCCTTAAAAAGAAACTGTCTCTTAACATAAGGTTGCAGGGTGTTCCATTAGCTATGGAGTTGAACACTGGGTCCGTTCTCTCCATTATTTCTAGTGACACTTTTAAAAAGATTTGTAATAGAAGCGGCCTTCGAGTTAAACTCAGGCCATCCAGTTTAATACTCACAGATTTTCAAAATTCTATGGTGTGTGTTAAGGGGGAGGCCACCATTAGCGTACAGTATAAGGATTTTGAAGGTCCCCTAGATGTGGTGGTTGTTGGCGGTGAACGTAGGAGTCTTATTGGACTCAATTGGTTTGAGGCCTTGGGAATCCAGGTGATGGGACTACACAATTTGCAAACTTTTAGTCTTGCAGAAGTCTGCAGAGAGTTTGCAGATGTGTTTAGTTCTGAGCTTGGATCCTATAAGGGGCCTCCCATTTCACTGCGCTTAGATCCAAGCATTACACCCATCAGGGTTAAGCCTAGGAGGGTACCTTTTGCCCTCAGAGGAAAGATGGATGCTGAGCTGGACAAGTTGCTCCAGCAAGGCATTCTGGAACCTGTGGACTCCAGTCCATGAGAAACCCTCATAGTAATGCCTTTAAAGGCTAATGGGGATATATGTATATGTGCAGACTACAAGTGCACACTGAACAAGGCATTACAGCAGCATGCTTACCCAGTACCCGTGGTAAGTCACATCCTGGCCTCCCTCAAGGGGGGGCATATCTTTGCAAAGCTTGACTTGGCAGAAGCATATCAACAGTTGCCAGTTTAAAGTAAAGAGGCTGCAATTTGGGGTAAATGTAGCTCCTGGCATATTCCAAAGTGTCATGGAATGCACACTTTAAGGTATTCCTGGGGTCTGTCCATACTTTGATGATGTCCTCATTGCTGGGGAATCATCTAAGAACTTAGCTGAAAGATTAAGGGCTGTTTTGCTTCGGTTTCGAGAAGCAGGCCTCAAACTTAAAAGAGATAAATGTAAGATAGGAGTTACTTCTGATTTTCTAGGGTTCAGGATTGATGCTCAAGGTATACACCCTTCTGAAACTAAACTAAAGGCTATCCAACAGGCACCAAGCCCTAAGTCTAAGAATGAGTTGAAAGCCTTTTTAGGATTATTAAACTTTTACCATGCATTTCTTCCACACAAAGCTGCTGTGGTAGAACCATTACATAGGCTATTAGACAAGCAAGCTCCTTGGCAGTGGACTAAGGTTCATGAAAGGAGTTTCATTGAGGTTAAGGCCTTGCTTACTTCCAATGCTGTTTTAGCTCATTTCAATGAACAACTACCTGTGTGCATCGCATGTGATGCATCTCCTTATGGAGTTGGAGCTGTACTCAGCCACCTACAGGCTGATGGAACTCAGATTCCTGTGGCATATTATTCAAGGACTCTGTCTTCTGCTGAGCGTAACTATGCTCAAATTGACAGAGAGGCTCTGGCCATAGTGGCTGGCATCAAGAAATTTCATGATTTCATTTCACCATCTTTATTGACCATAAGCCTCTGTTGGGGTTGTTTACTACCAACAAACAAACCCCGCACATCATCTCTCCTCGAATGCTGAGATGGTCCATCTTCCTGTCAGCATATGACTATACATTAATTCATAAACCAGGAAAGGAGATGGGCCATGCAGAAGGCCTGAGTAGATTACCATTGAATCAAGTAGAGCCAGATCCTGCTCCAGCCATTAATATTCTGTCTATCCAAGAGTTGCCTGAGTCTCCCCTCAATGCTAGGGATGTGGCTGCAGAAACTGCCACTGATCACATGCTTGCACACATGCTGACATGGGTTTTGTCAGGTTGGCCTGACAAGTGCCCAGATCCAGAGTTCCAAAGCTTCTGGTACAAGAGGCACGAGTTATCCACTTTCAAGGGTTGCCTGTTATCTTGATCTCTCTGCACGAGGGACATCCTGGTATAGTCAGGATGAAAGTGCTTGCGTGTAGCCATTGGTAGTGGCCTGGCCTTGACAAAGCAATCGAGGCCCAGGTGCACGGGTGCCAAGTGTGCCAACAGTCCCAGCCTGAAATGCCTCAGGCACCTGTACATAGGTGGGAGGAAACACAGTCACCATGGTCTAGAGTGCATATAGATTAGGCTGTGCTCTTTCAGGGGCAATTCTTCCTGGTTGTTGTCGATAGCCATTCCAAGTGGCTAGAAGTCGTTCCTGTTTCCTCCACTACTACTGCCAGGACCATCCAGGTGTTGAGAGGTATTTTTGCATCACATGGCCTTCCAGATGTTCTGGTCTCAGACAATAGTCCTCAATTTACCTCTTCTGAGTTCTAGGCTTTTCTTCAAGCCAACATGATCCGGCATGCAACTTCGGCTCCCTTCCACCCATCATCCAACGGACTGGCTGAGAGAATGGTGCACACCACCAAAGATGCTCTCAAGAAACTGACCTATGGTAACTGGCATCACAGGTTAGCAAATTTCCTTCTTGCACACTGCACCATACCATGCACTGCCACTGGGAAGAGCCCTGCTGAACTCCGCTGGGGTCGCCGCCTCATCACGAAACTGGACAGGCTGCACCCTGACCAGGTGGCTTTACAGGTGTCACAACCGCAGGCACCAAGGAGACTCCAAGTGGGTGATCCGGTCTGGGCGAGGAACTATGCTCCTGGGCATCTGTGGGTGCCTGCTGTCGTTTCTACGATCTCTGGACCTCTATCATACGAAGTGACCTTAGACGATGGCCGCATTCTCCGGCGTCATATCGATCAACTGCGTTGGCGGTTGTTGCCTGGGGTTGCCGGCCCTGACTCCGCTCTCGGGGGGGAGGGGGGTCAGGAATTAAGTCGCAC